>JAQGCA010000912.1:0-21560 GCA_034698945.1 Protaphorura quadriocellata
GAATCCAAATTGACTTTCAGATAAGATATTGTTATGTGTGACAAATTGTATCAATTGTCTGAAGGCACATTTTTCTACTGATCTATTATGAGATTCCGATAACGATATATTTAATTTCCTATCCTCGAGAGTTATTCCTAAGAGATGTATTCGACGGAATACATAGATCCAATTGACGATTTCGATATCCTCCAAATAAGACTTCTTTTCCACAGAATGTATTAGCATATTTTATTTCATTTTCACACTCAACTAATTTGTCCCAAGTACAAGTACAATTGCAATATCAAGAGAATCAAGACGATTACATGTTTGTTTGTACATTTTTGCTAATTCTTCACATAACTTTCGAAGTTTTTTTGGATTTCAGAGATTGTGAGAAAAATTGTTATGGGAGAACATGTGCAAGGAGAAGAACTCCTAGAATAAAGGTCATGAAATACGTGTACTTGACTGTAGGGTCACAGTCATTCCGTGGGCAGCGATGAAGTGTTTCCGGTTTGACCCGTTTTGGACAACAAATAGAGTTAATTTTATCCGTGGTCACCACACAATGTTCTTTTGGATTCAAGCATTCCACTATCCCAGCATTGTACCAGTTGGATTCCTTCCAAGCCTTGTAGTTACAATTAACGGTTTGCAGTGGTTTACATTTGTATTCAACCTCACTGTGTCTTCGGAATCCATCACGGCACTGACAAATACTTCGACGACATTCATACCAATGAAGGACATCACAATAAAGTTTTGATTTGGTTGCAGTGAGGTTGGATTCTAAATGCTCCCTGAGTCTTGGGTAATCAATTCCACGTGATTCCACAGCATCTTCCCGATACAAAGTGTATTGTGGATCACAATTAGCTCCAGCCTCTAAGAATCTGCCTTTATATTGACCTAAAATGAAATAAAAAATACTATACATTAGTAAAGGTCTCCCTCTCACAACATTATACGAGCAAGCTGGAAAAAGCCAGCACACTTAACGTTTTGCCGCCCAAGGTACTTTTAGTATCCCGTATTTCCTCTGATAGGGTCTCCATTAGAAGCCGGTCCGAATTCTTTGTCAATAGAAGCCGCGGCTTCTAATACAGTAACTAGCTTTATGCACACACAAAATAAACAAGCAACTGAATTGCTACATGTTTCATACGATTGTCCTTCTAACCAAATCTGTGTCAAACCGTTTCCCGACTGAACCGCTTTCATGCGGTTAGTAAAATATTATCATTAATTACATATCTAAGTCAGTTAGGGAATAATTGAATTATGCTACTCGCTGGTTCATGGCCAAATCCCAACCCCGCAGACAATGAACAATAGTTTCATTAGGAACGTTTTCTACATTGGAATTTTAGCCTACTACTAGGGGAGCCTTCCTTAAGCCAAATGTAGAATTGAATGGACACAACCCTCCGTCTTGACTTACAATTTCGCTTAAGGGACTGATTTACGGCTAGCAGATAAACTCAACTCAGCCACCTCGCCATTACATTGTCAGCCGGAGGGACCTAACCCTGAACCCTTAACTTAGCGAGGTAATTAAATCTACCTGAATGTTCCTTGTCTATACCATGAAAGTAGGCTTGGAGTTCAGCCTCAATTTCTTCTTTCACTGTCCCAGTAATGGTCGTGTTGCATTTTTTCCCGCGTTGACAAACACAAAATCCACGCCCAGCACAATAAGCATCCTTTGTACAATTCCAATACTCATTCAGATTAGAAATCTTGGTTGGGACTCTGTAGGTGGAACGGTTGCGCATCCAAGTTCCACATGGTCTGGTAAGGGGAACAGAGCAGTGTTTGTGGTCACTTCCACCCCAGTATTGTTCTGGGATACAAAGACATCTAGACTCCGCTTTCAGATTGTCCTTATTAAAAAATTTCTCACAGAGGAGTCCACGAAATCGGTTACAAATCTGAGTCAAATTCGTATTGTTCATGATCCGCTCGAACCCAACGGCATTCTCTTTTTCAATCCTGAAAAGCATAAAGAACACTGTACAGTGTAAGTCCGGCGCGAACCATGTCTACCCGAGGGGTCCAACTCATGGCTAGTTCAGAGAAAACCAGTGACTCGAAGCATATCTCTGAGGTGAATCGAACCGCATATTTCACGAACTACGAGGAAATAATGGTTAACGATGTGGCAATATATTTGAATTTTCAGAGACACAAATCGGTTTGAGAAAAAGTAATGAAAGAAGAGGACACAAACCATATGGGAATTATGTACGCCGTTGGAAATCGCTCCATTTCTTACATGTTCAAGCCAGTGTCATCCTGAACAACTTTTCTGAAGGTCCTACCCCCCAAAAGTCTAACCGTTTAACCGCTACTAATACTTTAGCTTGTGCTACACCGTACGACGACTTTCACTTTTACTTCCACTCGCTTTCACTTTACTTTCTAACCAGTGCATTTTTAGGGACCAAACGGTTAAACTTTTGGGGGTAGAACCTTCACAAAAGTTGTTTAGGATGACACTGCCGGTAACATATAGAAAATGGAGCGATTTCCATCCGTGTACATTGTCCCAAAATAGTTTGTGCCCCTTTTTTCCTAAAAATTGGAACAAGTAGTTCAATAAACCCGAGCTATCAGGGTGATGCCATAGAAATGTCGTTAGAATCAATCCTGTCGCAATATCTTAATGCCTATATACTTTTTGTAGAATTCCTTTTCCGCTTTTTTGTCACACGACATTCTCCATTCAGAAATCAAACCAGCAAACAACCGAGCTTTGATCCTTTTGTCCAGGGGTTCCGGTTTACTGGACATTGGAGTCGGCCTAGTTGTGCCTGTAGTTGTGGCGTCGGTGGTTGTCGTATTCATATCCAGGGAGACAATACCATCCCACTGGCAGATGAGACACAACAGAATGATGATTTTCATCTGAAAATTCATCAAGAAATTTAAAAAACGATTTAATTGTCGAAGAACCTTACTAACATTTTACCGAATTTCAGTTTCTATTCAGCCCAACGAATGCCAGCCTCTAAATCCATCAGGGTCTTAAATTACGAACAGGTCTGTCCGTAGAAATTTAGTTTCAGGTGTTCGGTAAACTAAATCTGCGGTATTCGGCCAAATATTTAACCGAATACAGCTGAATTTGGCCGAACTGAATATTCGATATTGCGCTAGCAAAGGTCTGAAGGAATTGAAGCCAGGTCTCAATTCGACTAGGGTTCAATATGTGACTGGCTAATAATATGTATAAATAAAATAGTCCGTGCTGTTGTTACTTCGCCACGAGAGGAGAATTCTATTCGGTTGTTTGTCGCTTAAGAAAACTTTCCTCCTTTGAAGTTATTCCCTACTACTAGGGGTACCTTCCCTAAGCAAAACAGAACGCATCCTACTATGTCAAAAAATACGTCACGATGTTTGACCGATGCCACCAATACTAAACTAATCTATTTTAAAATCAGCGCACACTACTACGACGTCGCCAGGTTTTGTCAGCAAATAACTTAATAACTCGGACAGGCATAATTTATTATAACAAAATTGAACCTTGACGGAATGTATTTATTTCGTACATTTCACTTTTGACAAAAGTGCACCCTGAGAATCCAAACCCGGCTTCTATAGTCGGTCATTCACTGTATTCACTTTTGACATGATCTACATGTCGACGACGGTTATGGCGTTATTAAAAATTACAAGGTAAAGTACGTACGTCGGGATTGGCGACATAAGGTACTTCCCAAATCCAGTAGCACACTTTAAAAAAATCGAGATTACCTTACCTTTCCTTCGATGAATATCAACTGTCAAAGATGTCAATTTTTATGAGAACAAATTGGAAGCCGAACAATACGTCTAATGACGAACAGCATGAAGGTTCATTTGTTAGTATCGGGGTGCAAACGTTTATTTACGATTGTGACGTTGTTATTTATGGTATCCCAACACAACAGAATATTTCAGCAGTAACTAATTGGAAACGACTTTGAGAAATAACAACTTGAATGTTAATGCAAAAATACACGGAAATAGATCTACTAGAAATAAAAAAGCAAGGACCGACTCAACTCATTGTAATTCATTTATTGTAGAAAATATCAACTCCATCCAGGACATATCTACTTGTACACGAATTAACTGTACAATCTAGTAATCAAGTTTTATTCACGATGTTTTCACTGTTACAATTTGGTTTGTCTCTTAAATAAATACAATATATTATTATGTGCACAAATATTTTTTTCTCCTTTCATATATGTAAAGGTACTTAATATCATTTGTCAAAAAAGCTGAAAATAAAATACATCATGGCCCTTGACCTTGCCTTGACCCTTCCACCCATATCCCTCACAGTGTAATAATACGTTATGTCCAGACATTACAATATTGCATCCTTATAAAATATTCATTTCATTCATTTGTAAGTTTTCGCTCTAAAATCATCCTTGCGGTGTAAATTGTATTGTATTGACTTCCCAGAAAACAACAACGACTGTACAAGTAAAACTTATTGGTATTTAAGATAATTTGAACAACATTAAAACTCACTTGATTTCTTAAATTAAAAATCTTTCATAGTTGGTTTTGTTTCCTTTTTCATATAAAAACGGCAACATTCAATTTATATTTAACGGATAACATGATAAAAAGTTTAAACCATCTAAAATCCAGCATATTGCAGATTCGTAGTTAATGGACAATTTATCACATTTGATCGAGTTTGACGTTCCATGACATCAATTTTCTGTACGACAAATTCTTAAGAGCCCATTAAATATCTTAGTACAAATTACAGTGGTGCTTCAGGAAACTTGCGGATTTTGGCAATAAAGTAGTACAAATTATTTTTTACAATTCTCCAGTCTCACTTGATTGGAAATGACTTTAAAAAATAATAACATAGAATTGGGTAACATTTTCAAATGCAATCATGCAGTTTAAAATCAACTTGAGTACTGTCCATGGTGTTTGTTCAAAAATAATTAGAAATAAAACTGAAAAATAAACTTCAAAATAAAAATTGGCAACTCAACAATTCAGCTCAAAATCAAATATGTAGAAAGACACCCACGACAATTACAGAAAATAAAAAATAGTAACAAAAAGGACGCCTGAAAATCTGAACAATGAAGATTTAAAAATTAATTCATTCAATTGAATCGCGTATTTAACTCAGTCGGAACTTAAATGAAATATTGAACTTACGGATTAAATTAAAACTTATTTAAAAGTCATAGAATGAATTACAAGTTGCAGTTAGGTCTAAAAGCGGTAACCTTGTTTCTAGTACATTTTCTCTCTAAGTCAGTCACGTAAAATAGACGAGCAGTGCCGACGGAATGCACATTCAACAATTATATATTTAATTACAACATAATGGAACTTTATACTTGTGAATTTGACAATTGCTTAGCTGTGTTCACGGCGGGTGATTTTAGAATTACAATTAACATTTTTTTTACAACAATCAATATTTACCAGAGTAACATAACAAAACAAGGTACTTAGATTAAGTAATGAGTAATGAGTTTTAGTTTTGACGTGAGACGAGAAGATTAAACGTTTCTTGACAATTGCTTATGATTTTTCGTACAATGTCCAACGTCATATTCCCAACATCAATCCCGTCAACTTGTAGGATCTTGTCGCCAACTTTTACTCTTGAATCTTTTGCGTCCACATTTTCAATGTATACTCCCTGTTAACGCCAAAAATATTTAATTAAATTATATTTCCAACAGATAAACAATTTTAAAAAAATCCAAAAGAAAATAAATCTCTCACCTGTCCATCATTCCCAGAGTTAAGTGGATATCCGTTACAGACGGTAAATCCCAGTCCATTTACTTTTGTGTGCTCCAAATTGACCTGGAAAGCAAACAAAAATTAGTAAATTAGAAAAAAAAAATATTCATATTTCATCGTAAAATACTGAAGGAAGGCTTACAACTCGAGCATTGCGATGTGTCCCAAAAATCCATGGTTTTCTCCCAGCCAAATTTGAATTGAGTCCTTGACTGTCAATATTTTCTCCATTTCCACTTCCCGGTTGTAGACTAGTTGATAAGAGTCCCTCAGATTCAGGCCCTTCATGAGAATAACTGTGTAAACTATCTCCATCCGTCCCTGTTTCATTCGGGCCAACTGATCCCGACCCAAGTGGTACTGGTGGTGGTGACACTGATTTCTTCATTGGAATTCGACTTCCTCCACTAGTTGTTCTTTTGACAAGTCTGGATGACCCAGTCGTCTCTACTTCTCCAAATTTGGGGATTTTACTTGAGGCCGGGATTCCAGTCGTGGTCGTGTTTGAGCTCACGGCCGCCGTCGTCGTCGTCGTCATCGTCATCGTCGCAGGAGGTTTGATTCCATAAGGAATCCTCGAGGATTCTTTTGACTCACGAAGAGATGGAATTCTTGTAAACCCAGGTTTACTAATCCCACTATTGTTATTTACAGATTCCACAACGGCGGATTTATTCAGATTGACGTTTTCGGTATTTGTAGCTGCCTTCGTAGCATTATTATTCATATTATTTAAATTTTGTCCACTGGAACTGGTAGGAATCTTTGGGATTCGGGACACACCCGTCGTCATGCTTGGTAGACTATTATTTTGTTTCGGACCATTAAAACCAAAACTCTGATGCGGGGGTGGAGTTGGTGATATATTTGCATTCTTGAAATCTTTGACAATATCTGGTGGTGGAGATTTCTCTTCCGGTGTGAAACCTGATTTAGTCGGTGATGCAAATACAGGGATTTTAGAGAAACTCTCTGAAGTTGGTATTGGTGGTGGAACATTTTTTGGCGACATAGTGGACGGGATAAAGGATGGCGTTGAAGTGGAAGTATAGCTGCGTGGGTAACTAGTTCTCGTCAAAATGCTGGAGGCCATGGTCATCGGTGGTGGCGGTGGTGGAGGTGGGAGGTCAAGGTCATGGTCTTCTGACGAGTCCTTCATGGTGGTCAATGACTCTTCAGATATATTGGATGTCGTCGTCGTAGACTCAAATGTATTCCCAACCTCTGAAGCGGACTTGACAATAGACTCGATCACACTTTTCTCTCTTAACCATTTTTCTTTCTCAAACCCACGATCAATAACTCGACTCGAACTTTTTTCACACTCTGACTTTGTTTCTACAATTTTCGTTGTCTTGTGTCCCAAACTACTATCCGTCATTTCTTCTGTCTCTTGGACACATGTGCTCGACTCCTTTGCATCATTTGACTCAATGACATAGGTTCTATTCAAGAGCGGTGTCGTGGGCGCAGATCCATCATTCTCATCATTTTCGGAATGCCTAAGATTGTTCATGGCCCCTGGAATGTATAAGGCACTTGGTTTTTGATCGAAGGGTGGGGTCATAGGAGGTAATGAAGTAATACGTGGTGATGGTGAGCTCGGAGGTGGTGGGGCGGCTGAAGATACAGTGGATCGGAAAAAAGCTGCACGTCTAGCTGCCACATGGTAAGGCGGTGGACTTTTTCGTGCTAACTCTGAGGCAGAATTCCCATAACTCCCTCCAGTAGAAGTCTCTGGTAAAATAACTTCAGATAGACTCAAAGGTGCCCCAAGACTTGGCCCTAATTCTGCACTTCTTTTATTACTCTCTTCAATTTTCGAAAGGATAGTTTCAACTGGAGGGTGCGGGGGTGGAACTTGAGGACCTGCTCTCATATTTGAGTATGAAACTCTTTGTTGGTCAAATGAGCCGATTTCAGGCAAACCAATGACAGGGGCGCCGGTTGAAGTTGAAATTCTTTTTTGATGTTCAAATGGTTCACGCCCATGACCAAATTGTGGGGTATGATGATAAATGTTCCCAGTCATCGATGACCTGCTGCTCCCACTCACTTCATTTCCTCCAAGCAAGCTCACCCTCTGAGCATCCTTCTCGCTGGCCAGCCCAGCAGCCCTATCCTAAAATTTAAAATAAAATAAAAACAAAATCAACAAATACAATCCGTAAATAAAATTATAAAAAAAAACAACAAAAACCAGGGATAAACTTGGAAATGAACAAATCAAACTCAACGAAATTGGAGACAATGAAGGCAATGCAGCAAATTATTCCGACCAGTGTCATGCCATACCGAGAATAATTTTTTACAAAATTAATTACTACAAGACATTGTGTGAAAAGTCATTGATACTTTGAAAAATAGCTGGAAAATCATATTCATCATAACTTTACGATGCGCAATAATTTCTAATTTAAAAAAAATTCGACAATATCATACTCCGAAGGCAATCTTGCTTCAAAATGTACAATACCTCATGAGGGGCAATTTCATAAACAAATCGTGATCAATAAAAGCACGTGTAGGAAAATCTTAAATATCCGATCATCGTAGGATTTGTCCCAAAATTCAATACTTCCCTCTTCAAAAAATAATTCATTCAATAAAGCCACCAAAATAAAGGGGTCAGATAAGGGGTGTATTTAATTCAAAAACAACAAAAAAATTAATGAGGCCGGGCACTCAACATAAGAAAAAGCTGGATGGAAAAAAATCCATGAATTATTATTTTGAACCACAATACCTAAGCACGTATCACTCTGGAGCCATTAAATCCGCTGTGCCGGATTCCTGAGAATATTAATGAATATTTGGTTTTAAGAAAGTCAAAGGTATTTGGATTTTCCAACTTATACAGGAAGAATATTTTCACGCCCGATTCACAATCAAGAATTATTTTAAATTAATATTTTACAATTTCTGTTGAAAGGATCTACACTTTCCAAATCTCTCTTGAATTTTGATGACGATATGGTAACTGGATTATCCGCACAAAAAAACTGTACATTTTTACAATACGTTTTCAAAAACTCAAGACACCAGAAGTCTGATTTCACGTTTTACCAAAGATTTTTTTTATAAAATATATGAACATCTTTGAAAACAGAGACACAAAATTTCCACACCGTAGCCAAAATTCATGATAGATATTTTGTCACGTGTCTTACGACAAAAGTAATTAGGGAAGTCATCTCTTACCGTCTCCATATCATCATCTTCGTTGTAATCATCTCCTTCATACTCTGGCTCATCCTAAATAAATGAACATAAAATTAGATTAACAACTTTATCTTTAAAAAGTAAACTTTTTCTTTCCTCAACTCACCGTATTCACTACATCCCCATTCTCTCTACTTTGTCTTAGATGAGATGCATGTTTGGCCAAAGCTCTCAATTCTTTCGGGTAAGGTGTCGGGGCTCTCAACAACCCACGTTTATTCACATTATTATCTATCACAGGAGGTTCATTATCCGTGACGAACTTAATGGACGGTCTTGAGCGTCGCGGAGGATTTGGATTACTTCCTTCCATCGCGTCATCTCCTCCACCATTCCCATTCGTAAGTTCAGCTGGAATAAAAATAATATTCACAAAATTTAAATACTTTTTCCATTCATCTTTCCTCTGAAATCTTGCAAGGAAACCACTCTTCCTGGAAAACTCAGTAATCAACTACGGTTTTTGTAGAAATGTCCACTGGGCACAAATACGAATATACACAATTCTTGTTCGCTGCTAGACATTTTTGAAACATTTCTACCATTCCTTTCTTGGACTATTCTACTGAGACCTACATAAATGTACCAATGTAGAGATGGTTTGTTTGTTTTTATTAAATTGAAGTCATCATTGCTTCACATCGCCTTGATATATTGGGGTGCCTGAAATTCCGCCCTGTAATCTTGTTGGTTCTTTTCTTGATAGGAATTATGTCCGAAAAACTTTATATTCGTGACCACCGACCCGTACACTGGAAATGACCACTTATGAATCTTTTAGAGTAATCATTTATGCGTAGGTTTGCTGGTTAGTCATTATCTCTCAAGGAATACTTCTTCGATGTCAAAATCAGTTCATACAATAACTTTTATAACGTGGTTGGCATTTTCTAGCGCCAGGGAACTTAGAATATGTCTCCCTACCTCAAAATTGGGTTTGGTCTTGCAAAATTGAATGTTCGATCTAATTTCGGTGCATCGCCAGAAATTGTTGGAACATAAAAACACTACTGAAGCCGATAATGCAGTATACGTATGGGATCAAATCTAGGAAACAAAATAGTTTGACTTCTTCCTGACATGTAGCAGGACAATATAACATTTACATACCATAGTTTGAATAATTTTGAAAAATATGTTGCGATATGAATTTTACACCCAAATAGTATTCCTTGTTAGTAAGACCAGGGTCAATTCTGTGGAAGAATTCTAACATTTAGAACCAAATACTCTAACTCCAGGCGTTTGTGTACGAGCAAGAGCAAAGTAAATTGGGTTCTCTTCGAATCGTTGAACATTTTCATGACGGACAAAAACTTCTTGAAGAAAGTTTCTTTGAAGGACGACTTACGTGAAAAACTTTTATTTCACCCCATTAGGTGTTCGTGACCACCTGGGTTTAGTCCCACACTGCCATGCATTCTTAACTACACTCCCCTTCAACCCGCATTAAGTGCCAAGCATTACTAAAAACTCTAGCTAACGAGGACCGATTCGGAATTCTCTCTTCGGATCTGTCGGCCACTTCAATTCCATCCTATAGTTTTTTTTACGATGATTACTGTTAGTGCAATTTTCACTCAATGGCGTCTTACTTTTCTGAAGAAATGGGTCAAAAAACAGGAAATCTTCACCGGGTGAAATTGCTCAGAAGCTTTAACTTTTAATTAATTAGCTGAAATCAACAGGTTGAGCGATTTGTGACGTGAAAAAACCTCACAAGTAAAAATTAATTTCGCGAAATTAGTTGAACGAAGTAATAATTATGAATTCTCAGTAATTTCCTCAGATACCACAGACACAATAAATTTCTTAACTAATTCTAGAGAGCGAAATAAAACATAACTGACCTGGATTAGTGTAAGGCATTTGTGGTAGTAGAAAACAGGTGAGAACATGTTGTCCAGTCCGTGGATCAATCTCTTGATTTAATTGAAGGAGAGGTTTCGTCTGAGACTCAGATAGCCAGAGGGCCCATAATTGTGGAATATTAAGAATAGAGACTGGTAGATTTACGATATGATTTCCAGCCAAAGCTAAAACTTTGAGACTACTCAGATGACCAAACTCAGATGGAATTCCAGTCAGACGATTTTTGGAGACACTCAGAACAGTGAGAGAAGTACAACTTCCGATCTCTTTGGGTAAATCAGGGAGTAAATTATCATCCAAATAAAGTGTGTGTAACTTTCGAAGTAGGCCAAAGGACGGTGGGAGGGCCTTCAAAAGATTTCGTATTAGACTCAACTCTTGTAAACTTTTCAAATTCCCAAAATCTTCTGGTAAATACTGAATTGAATTACTATCCAATCGAAGGACTGACAAACTCTCAAGTTTTGGAAAAGTGTCCGGAAGACTCTGTGTGTAAACATCAAACAAATAGACAATGAACAAAAATAACATAAAAGAGGACAGTTAAGGCAATCCACACAAAATTTACTAGGCACTTCATTCTTATCTTTCTATCGTCCACACAAAATGAAACTTTATCATTAAAACTAACAAGGGCCACTTTCCACCTGTCAAACTCTTCCCAAGTCCTCACATATTCATCTCTAGAAACCTAATTATCGTTCAGTCAAACTTTTATGTAGAAATCGGGAGTTTGATTAAACTTTCTCACAAAGAAGGAATCCCTTTATGTATACAGACACCTCCGAATTGAATACCTTTGATCCAACTTGTGGTTTCGGCTCAGGGATGAAAATAGCTTCCAATTTATCGAACTTATGTTTATGTCAACTCGTCTTCATAATTTAAAAAAAATAATTCAGAGGATTCTATTCGGACTAACAAATAATCGGCGTACTCATCAGCCATGTGTAAAAAGCAACCAACGGTACGGCTAAGTTGCGGGGTTGAAAAATAAAATTAAAGGAATTTCTGGTTTTTTCCCAAATACTCCCGATAACTCCAACAATCTATGTAATCATACAGAAAAACAGCTGTCTGTAAAAATGAAGTACATTTTTTGGAAGAACATGAAATACTATTTGATAACTCGGAGAAAGGAAAAAATTTGATGACTGTGGAAGAATTTGACAAATGACATGTTGGGAATGTCCCTTCTAAGATTCGGACTGAAGAAAGCGGAGGTGGACGTGGCCAATAAAGAATCATTGAGAGTCTAGCCTAGAGTAACACTTCGGTCAACTTTTTCCAAGAGTTACTTACCTCTAAATTGTTCATGGCTAGAGTCACGTCAGCCAATTGAGTGCATTTGCTGATTTCATCAGCTATCTCTCGGATCTCATTGCTTGACGCGTCCAAACAATTCAGTTTACTCAGACTTCCAATCACCTACAAATGAAGAAATCAATTCCAAAATTACTTTACTATTTCCAAAACTACCAAAAGGAACGCCGATTACATTTCAGTTCCTATTTAGGAAATGAGTAGTATTTCATCAGATTTGCAGTTCAAATACGTCATTTCGTATTTTCGATTCCCTTATAATCCAGACTCTGGATTCCAGAGTCCAGCCAATATACACGCACACAACTTGAGTGAAAATAAAGGAACAGTATAAACTGTCGTTTTTTCTTAAAAAAATAGGCGGACGTTTTTATTCAATGCATTGATTCAGTGGTCCTCTAAACAGTAAAAATAAATTGGCTATCATTTTAACCCCAAAAAACCTAAGAAATATTTGTGAAAAGTCCGCTGGTCGTAGCATATTGGTAGAGTGGTGAATAAAAAAATCCTTCTAGTGAAAATTCATGAGTATAGCTTAAAAAAGGTTTTCCTCCACTGGAATTTATGCCGCCTACTAAGGGGGACCTTCCCTAGGCCAAACAAGCGAACCTATTTTCCAAATTCAAGAGGACTTTTGATCATGGTTTCTAAAGTGAATGTCAATTAATGAGAGTATTTTCTTTAATAATTGTAAGAGATTCATGTATTCCACATTTCTGATTCACTTTTCCTTCAATGTAATGTATCCTTTACCGGCACTGAGGAAAAGGATGAAAAAAAGTAATCATGAGTGGAAACCAGACTCAACAAAGATGTAAGAAGTTTTTGGAAGGAAACATTTCTATCTAAAATAAGAAACATGGTGAGGATCCATAACGCCAGACTCGGATGTAAATAACATGAAGGGCTAGTGTTGGTTGAGGCGCAAAATCTCAAGTCATGACATAACTTTTAGACTGGAAATACATGAGAGCTGAGCTACGAGAGAGGTGTTTGTACATTTCTAAGTAAACACTAGAAACAAGAAAAACACCCACCCACGAACATCCATCTACCCGAATTACACTTGTCAAATTTAGTGGTGAGTCTAAATTGTTTCACCGGAAATGTTCTTATTGATTCTCTAACAGAGTAATTGAAACTTTGCACGCACTCCGCCTTTCCAT
Organism: Protaphorura quadriocellata; assembly: GCA_034698945.1. NCBI lineage: Eukaryota > Metazoa > Arthropoda > Collembola > Poduromorpha > Onychiuridae > Protaphorura > Protaphorura quadriocellata. Next base: position 13,359 of record JAQGCA010000912.1, read on the forward strand.
ATGGATAAGGACAATCAAGGGGAATTTATACAGGAGAATTCAAATTTCTGCTAAGTTCGAGTAAAAAATTGAACAAGCATTTCGAATTAGAGCCTTGGGAGTACTCATCATGAATGAATGAGTACTAACGTAGGGCACGGTCAAATGTCAGTGTGCTTTACCTAACAAACCGAGCAGGAGTTTGCCATTTGACCTTAGGAAGGTCAACAAAGTAGTAACAGGGAAAATTCTCAAAAAATGTAACATTTAAATACCTTTTACAGTTCTCACGAACAATGGCTTCGTTAAGATCGAATTTTTACGACAATATAAAAATGCAGAGTTTAGCATTTCTATCTGACAAAAATGTCAATGACTTATTTCGTAATGAAAATGTTTTAGAGAGAGAACTAATCAGTTTATTTCGGTAAAGGATATTTTTGGATTCATTAATCCAGACCAGAGAGGTGTTAATACGATTATAAATTAAAGACAAAGTGCTATTCCTTGCAAGCAATTTATAACATCATTGCAATTTTAGATTTCTGCAGTTGCATTACGAGTACAACCCAATAATTTAAGACGCCAGTCCCGCAGACAGTTCTTACTTGTTTTGGTATTATCCCAAACCAAGCCCAACCAGGTGATTGACTGACATGACGTAAGACGTTACAAGTTAAACACAAATCAGCCTCGAAAGAAGACTAAACAATCTGGGGCATTTAAAAACAAAAAAGGCGTCTAAATAAATCCACCAAAACTATACAAATAAAATGTATGTACAACAGAATGTGTGTTACCTTTGATAGAGAACGAATGTTGTTATTATCGCACCAAAGTTCCGTAAGCCCAGTCATAGTTCCTATTACTTCAGGCTACAAAATATAGAAACAGAACAGATCAATAAATATACTCACATTACGTTTACTCCACAAAATGAACGACATGTCAAAAAAGTCAGAATCCAAGTGAGCATTACTACAGGGTGGTACATAACCATTTACAATCCCGCCATGTATCTTAATCCCCAGGGGTGACCCGCCAAAAGAACTTCTTCGTATCAAATCGTATGTGAAGTACTTCGATTAAATTAATCGCAGTTAAGGTAATATGCCAAAAAAAAATTTCACATAAAATTGCAAGATTCCAAAAAATTATTTCATGTATTTTTGTTTTCAATATTCAAACATGGCTCGACGCTGGAGACATTTGCACAAAAAATGACTAGATATTCTGCATTAGATTATATGCAAAATGTATATATCGTTATTTTCTGACAATGGTGTTAGTTGCATAAGGTTGGGATCGTCGTTCATGAACGATATCGTACGTACAGACAAATCCAACATCCGTTTCAAATGAATTGCAATTCCGGCTACAGGCGGTTTGCCCTTTGGGACTAGAAAATCTTTTTTAACGGGAAAGGTCACAAAGGTGTGTTTTCAAGAATTATTTTTGCTCACTATTTTGTCTAGCTTCAGGATTTCACTGAGAATCCCAATTCCCAGACGAAAAGAATTATTAGAGTCAAGTGCGGAGTGACGTCTACGTCTCTCGCACGTATTCAAATTTTTTTTCAAATAGGAAAGAAATTCAATTATCGGAGATGAGGATGAGTCTTGCGTATGGAATCGTAGAGATAATAGTAATGCACATTGGAGACGACAGGGAAAGTATGCAGATGTTAGAGTCTATTCGTATTTGCAGGTTGAATGCATTTTATGATTTCTCCAGTTTTGCCAAGCTTTGGATAGAGGATTGAAATTTGTCTGCCCTAGAAGGAACATTACTAAAATTGAATGGGTTCTTGGGTCAAGGAACAGACGCGAGTTAAGGCCCAACTCTGGTAAGGTCGATAGTGTAAAAGCAAACGGTCAATATTTCCGAATGGATTTTACAAATTGAAGAAAAACTTAGATTTTTAACCCGGATTAATGCAAAATAATACGACCGTACTGTGTACACAAATATTTAAAAAGCGGAAATTCACATGGCCAAACTGGAAAAAGCTGAATAAATTGGGACCGTAACATACGAGGATATAAAAATATTGAGTTTCATAACGGCGGTATGTAATGTATGTGAATAAAAAATGATGTGAAACTTACAAACTCAAATAAGTCATTCTGACCAACATCCAGTCTTTGAAGATGTGAGAGACGCGTCATCGATTTCGGTAAAGTTTGAATAGAATTTTCTCTCAACTCAAGTACTTTGAGTTTAGTCAGTCTCCCAAAGTTAGCATGAAGAAACTCCAAATAAGTATCATTCAAAAACAATTCTTCCAAGTTTACCAATTGTGAAACTCCTTCCGGAAGTTTTAACAAATGATTCAAACTCAAGTCTAAATGTGTCAAACTCTTGCAGTTCTTGATCGAGTCAGAGATTTCTGAAATGGCTGCAAAGAGAAGATGAAAAAATAAAACACTCAAATTATTCAATGTTTTAAATTAGCTCCCCTGTCACTTCAAACTCAATTCAAACTATGTATCTACGCCGTCAACCTCAAACAAAATTTAACTTTCTTTAATTAACATCTAAACTTCTCCAACAAGAGACAAAGTCTCAAGTAAGTAAGTCAACTCTCAAACTATCTCATCCTCTCATTTTCAAGAGACTCTACTTTTACTCCGAGCAACCAATCAATAATTTTATCCTCCAGGACCATGGAAAATCTTCAACAATTTCAACTAACACTCTACTATAAGTAATACAATGTTAGATTGTCATTTTGACACCGTACCGCACTGACAGCTCACAGCACTCACAATAAAGTTCGCAATTCCCTTCCCGCACATCTCAAGATATGATTTTTATCCAGGAAACTCAAAATTAGGTTTCGTTTGTCAAATTGAACATGGACATGGTACAAGTTGAAACTTCCAACACAACATGAACATGACATCAAAATTCTAACAAATCTTTCAACAACTCAACAGGATACCATCAAATTTATCGAGGACATTTCGATACCAATCCGAGACAAGTAGGGACAAGGAAAGAAACCCGGGAAAGGAAGCACAGGCACCGGAGGTCATACAGGGTGTCCCAACATTGTGCCTATATTTTAGGTAATTTCTCCGAACAAATGCGTCAGAACCATTTCGAAGTGGAAAAAACCACTGCGTACGTAAGGCAAAAAACCTCACTGTACTACAAACTATAAGAAAACTAATAACCCATCGTCCCATTCTGTCTCGCTGTGCTGGGGTCGATTCCTCGGACTTGCACTCCCGGTGGTTGCCTTAAAGAGGTTTTTTCCACTGGTTTTTCCTACTACTATGTAGATGGTACCTACGTTGTACGTCTCTAGGCCAAATGTGAAGGAACCCAAAAATACGCGATGATGTTTGATTCGGCCTCAGCGGCTATGTCAATTAATGTGTGTACTTTTTTTAATAACCCATCGTACTTTATTTAAAACATCCCCAAATATTATTTTTATTTCTGTATCCAATCCTGTCTATTTTAAAAATCAAGGCAAAATAAAATGTGGCGTAATCTTCTGTCTTGCAAAATAATGTACCTATTAACATTAACATATCTAGCGTACTATATAAAACACACCAGGTAAGATGATTATTCATTTATTTGTGATTTATTTTTAACATGGCTGCACACGCATAAACACAAAACTGTCGATCATCATTTCTTATTTATTTTTTTATCCAAGTACCTGAATGTACATCAATTTTTTTGCAAGGTAGACATCAGGCGCCTGCCTACTGCCTTGCAGAAAAAAAAGAATGCCCGTTCAATGTTTGACAGACATCCTTCAATTCTGTGCATAATATATTTTCATCTTTCAAGTCTTCTTTAAAATTTGTTGGTTTGGGTCATATGTTTTTACTGCATGTAAGAGAGAAGAGAGTAGACTTACAATTCGCAAATCGCAACTTTACGTATGCGTTCTCTTCGTACAGGAAGTTTAAGTGAGTGGAGAATAAAAATAGACACATGGGTCGGTCAATCTATATATAAAGTTGTGGTAATGTAAAAGTAAAATGGCTAGAAACCTACAAACAAGACACAAAATACAATGGAAATGATAAAGGACTATGGACATGCACATTCAATCCCACAAAATAAAGAAAGAATAGAGATGGATGGAATTCTAACTCGCCATTCCCATTTCATTTTATAAGCATGTTTAGGACTGAACTCGCCGACATTTCTGGTAGTTATTGGTCTCCTGGGTATTTTACCCTCGTTTTCCATAGCAGAGGTCGTTAATGGTTTACCCGAATTTCTTTACCACTACCACTGCCATTCAACTCTTCCTTTCTTCCAAAAAAAGACGAATTCTGAATTATTCGTGGTCAAATTTAACCAGAGATTATAGGACGAACGCAATTTTTTCTGATAAAATCTTTAGTTTTGATGCAAAAAGTGGTTGCAATTTCTAATTCATGTCGTATTTCAACCCATATTACCATCATATACACATTTTAAATTCAGTTTGGAAATATCCAACTTTATAAATGAACATTTCTCACAAGTAATCCAAACTCACGGATCCGGCGGCAGTTCCGCGATAAACTTCCAGGATTAGTCATTCTAAATGACCGAGTCATTAATTGCCTAGACAGTTCGTTCCAACTTCGAATCCGTAGGACTTTCAAAAAAGTTTTTCTCCACTATAGTTCTTCCCTACTACTACGGGTAGCTTACACTTGAAAATCAGCGCAATGTAGACTAGACTGCAAATGTACATGTTTGACCTTCGAAAATAGTAAAAAGCCAGTAACTTCGGACCTTATACCATAATAAACACAAGTTGGTGCTTCTATAATTGGTCATTTAGATTAATCCACAATTCTAATTTCAAATGGCGAAAAACTAACAAATACAGTGCAAAAATTATGGTTTTATTACATTTCGACCTCAGCGTGCAAATCTCCCTTGAACCCAAGCGTTCAATTTATTGTGAATGTACATATGTAGGGTGTACATAACAATTTCCTATCATCCTATCCCAAGTGCAGTCAACTGTATGATTGGCACCGAATTTAATTAAGACATTAACTACCACTTTAACCTGAACGTATTTCTGCAGAAAAGTTCATGGGAGGACTAGGACTAGGACTGCGAATAAGTACGAAATGATTGCGAAAGAAAAAAATTGGTTTGATATGGAAGATTTAATATTAAAGGAACATACCGCTCACACGCCCTACGCCCCGTATTAATCCATCCAAAATAATCTAATTTATTCTGTCTTCCTTTATAATCATCCATTTGCCGCTCAACTTGTTTTTTATTGGGTGCTTGAGCAGTCATAGTCATAACTCCCAACAAAGTTCACTTTCCACTTAAACAATCCCTACCTTGATTCTAACTCAACCCCTTTTTTCATTAGAAAAATCTAGTTTACTACAGATTACTTTTTTAGCACAGACACGCGCGTAGTTCAATGGCCCACATAAAACGATTCAAAATCCTAACGTCATAAATAATATGATTACCTAACTCACAACTCACAGGATCAATATTAGAATACTAAGTTGGGACTGAAAATGGGAAAAGCAGAGAAAGACATTAGCCATCAGATGGAAGCCAATTTTCTTCTCGTACAACTTACGAACCATACAATTTAAGTTCGAACCAAATTGCAATTTTTCATATCAGTCAAAAATAATTATAAAAAAAAATCCTTCAAAATTATTCAATCCTGATGCCTTTCCTTCAGAATTAAAAACGATACGACTCAACTTCAACAAACAAATGTGTCATGGATTGATAGATTGAGTCAAAATATAAATCCGAAATTTAAAAACCAATTTCAACGAATGGAATGGGGGCAAAAATTATTTTCACCTATGGCCAACCCTATTTGCACAAAATAGAAGTTGTTCAAACGTGAAGCCTTCTTCTTGTCCAATTTTTCATTTCGGACGCGACCACATTCGAAGATATGATAACATGAAAGACTCAGAATGTAAGGAACAAGAGTGTCTAGAATGTTAGATAATCAACGAGTATGCCTTCGTTTGAGAAAATACTTGTCTTTAGAAAGTATTCTCTTCGAAACTGGAGACATAATTTAGTCACAGGAATACGCAATACGGACACCGAATTTAATGGGGGAAAAATGACAATTAAATACTAACAGAACAATTTCATTCATGATACTGTCCATATTTTTAATCTCCAAAATATTGGTTAGATGTGAGTGGCATTAGATAATGCGAGATCCACATATTATTACATTAACTAACGTCAGGTGTAATATGCAGGCAGAACATCTGTACGAACACCCGCGCCTTTCACTAAAAGAAGTTTTTCCTCAAAAATACACTCAATAATAACAGGTGGTAAAGAATGGTTGAAATCTGAGAACAACACAACCTGATTTTTCAAAGACATTATATACGAGGGTCGTCCCAGAAGTAATGGGAATGTATTTTTTAAGACAACTTAACAACACAATTACATCAAATTGGAATTATTATTTTTCAATATGGTCGCCCCTGGCCCTCAAAACACTATTTGCACTTAGACTTTTAGCCGCCCGTACCGGTTTTAAAAAATATTTACATCCGGTCCAAAAAAAAGTTTTTCACCTCCCCATTCACTTCATTATAATCTGAATACAAATTTCCGCTGAAGTATTTTCCTACAAGTAAAAATTGGTAAAAATAGCCTGATGCATGGTCTTGACTGTAGAATAGGTCGCACGGTTTGGAAAATTTTAGTTTCTCCAGAGCAAATTCTACAACTTTGGCTTTATGAGCCGGTTCACAAAAATTTTGAGGAAAAAGTCCGCAAATCAGTTTCCACATTTATTTATTTTTTAATGCGTTGATGAAATTATCCAGAAATTTCCAACAATGTCCACCACGCATTGTATTTTCATGGGGAGAAAATTCGATTAGGTAATTACCGTCAAAGTCTATGAAAAATGGAACCCACGACATGCGCGATGGGTGTGGAGAAATTTTCTTTCTCCGATGAGGAAAAGAACTGCTGTTACCAAATTAGACTCATAATCAGACTCAGAATCGTAGTGGTGAACCTATTTCGCATGAGCTTTCATATTGCGGAATCAAAATATTTTTTTGTTTCGGTTATATAACTTTATCAGAGGTCGAGGCCTTGCAATTCTTTTTGGCTTTTGCGAACTCGGAGCAGTCATGACACCCATCTGGTACATATTTTCCTTAGTCCAAGTTCGTTGATGAAAATTTTATGCACACTACTTTTTGATAACCCGAACCGAATGACTAAATTTCAAACCGTAAACCTTGTGTTAGTGTCAACTAGTTTTTTTTACACGAGCACAATTTGTGTCGTAAATCGGACTTTTTGGAATTCCTGGTGTATTTTCGTATTTCAATTTTTTTACCAGTTTTAAAAAAAGATACACATCGGTAGACTTGTGACTTCGAAAGAGCATTGTTCTTATGTGTTTTGGCAAAATTTTTGTGAATTTCTGTTTACAATTTCATAATGGAAAAAAAATATTTGCCAACAGAAATTCACAATAACTTCGTGTTTTCCATGACAAATCCCACATTTCGACTTGAAAACTTATTTGCACAAGAACCTGACGGCCGAAAACCACAAAAATTTCTGAGTAGCGTTCCAATCGCTTAAGTTATGTTTAGGATTTTTTTTTGGAATTTTAGGAATTTACTGTGGCATCATTTCCCAACTAATGTGGGACGCCCTTCGTACAACCTCCTAAATAATCCCAATATTATTTCAATTATAAAATATTAACACCATCCAAAACAGCACAGTAGTACGGGGTACCCACCCGTAACCTGTTGGGTTGGGACGAAGGTCGATACCCCAAGCTTGGCACGCCTTTCGTATACTGTGAGGTTTTTACCTTGCATACGCAATGTTTTTTTCTATTTCCGCTTTCAACAGTCAGTAAAAAGACCTAATGAGGTAGGAAAGTCGGGTAACAGAGGATGTGCAATGATAATGAAAAGACTTTCGGTGTAAGGGTGGAGATAGTGTACAAATGTATTCGCAAAAATTAGGTGAATTTGAACCTACATAGCAAGGTTGGGGACTTTATAAATAGACAAGAAGCCATCATCTGACAGGAATACGCAATAACTAAATTTTGTCGTCGTACAACACAGGTTTTCTTTTTAATATCGATGCCGCCAAAAGTAAAATATTTTTAGGAACAAATACGAGGGTTGTCCGAAAAGTCCTGTGGATGAGGCAGTTAGAGACGTTTTATAAATCTGAAAAAAATCCCACTGT
>JAQGCA010000913.1:0-21554 GCA_034698945.1 Protaphorura quadriocellata
GTCAGTGGCTGTCTTTTACCTTTCTCTCTCTTTTTCTGTCAGGTCGCCTTTCGCATCTTCACTGCTCGCAGTTTATTACAATATAAGTTAATCTATGGATTTTATCAATTTGCTGACTCAATGACGTCACACAGTTTTGGACAAATGAATACTCGTGTAATATTTCTTCTGTCGGTACATCCATCCGCAAATATATTACAAGATCTGCATAAAATTATGAAGAGCTTTTCTTCCTAATATAACGTTTTTAATGTCTTAGACGCGAATACAATGCAGCCAGACATTCATTTACACTCGGACGTTCAATCTTACACTTACGTTAGATAAGGTGGAGGTGAACTTAATTGCTTTAATTACGAGACTGTGAATCCGTTTTCAATTTCAGCTCATCCTCAGATCCACACCACATTAAGTGCTACACCATGCTATCGTTTTCGTGATAATGCGTAATAAAAGTACAAAGTTAACGCCACTACGCACGTCGAATTCATTCTCCGTGAAAAAAATTTAAATGAGTACCTTAAGCCTCATGTTCTCATTATCACTAGATCTTGCAATTTTCTGCACTCCTTGAATTGACACACCTTTTAAAGAGTGTATTCTTCGTGTTCGCATATCCTCATGTCATTTGTTCACGTCAGAAGTTGTACGAAAAAATTACTTAATCTTACTTTTTTTGTTTCGACGGAAGGATTAGCTTTGTATGTGGCACGCGTCATCACATTGCACAATTATTGTGAATAAAATCGTATGCACTACGAATGAGTGCGCTCTACGGTCAAAACGTTATGTTACAGTTTGCCACAAACAATCGTCTTAGGTCTGCGTTTTTACACCACTGATGGTATTTATTAGGGGTTAAAACCGTTCAATTCAAATTTTGATGTTATTTCATTGGTGGAATACAACCGCAGATTTTAACGTTTTGCATTAACCGATAAAATATTTAATTGCCTAAAATGTTTCAGCGATATCTTATAAAAGGACTTAAGATATTTGCTTCATTTTTTAACATTTCACGTCTTTTCCATAAAGAAGTTCTTATTGTCCTTCCACACGCTATCAGTGAATTCAAGGTCAAGTCAAGTTAAGATTTAGCTTTAACCGGGGATAGGACAACGAGTTTGACCTCATCGAAGACGAATGAGAAAAGTTGTGACAGTCGAGTCAAATACTCCTCAGCCAATATTTATTATTGTTTGACATTGAATGTCACGACGGACAAAACTCGAGACTTTACTAGAGTGAAAGCCAGCCAGTGTCGGATTATCAATACAATCTGACAAATGTTTTTACTTCGTACCAAATCTTGTTGCACATTTCAAAGCAACATTTGTTCGAATAGACAAATATATAAACTTTCGATGAAGCTATAATATATTTCTTGGGAATTCTTCACCAGATAGGCTATAATTTTAAATTAGTATTGCATTTCTGAGCGATTGGTGTCAAAAGTTTTAGCTGTGCAGCTTTCAAATAGAGAAATCCATAATTCATGCCTTCTTAAACTGTAAAACGGAATATATTTTTGTAAAGTCAGTTCAGACTTAGAATATAACCGAACTTTTATTGGTGCACATACCATATCTAAAATTATACATAGGTTCAGTTTGTGTAAGCTTTCACTTCTCTCACAGTCAAAGCCAACGAATTTGGCTTTCTCCAAGTTTAAATCGTAGGTTCGTATATTTCAAAAGTTCAAACTGGCTTAACCTCATTTGTTATATGTAATTATCAGATACGCGAAAAGAAAATATTCGTGAAGTTTCTTACAATTTAAAACAAATAGTGTACCTTTTAAGGCACGATCAATCATATCGTGTGGTTATCGATCGTAAGGAATGGTCTCCTATTTGTATCAGAACTCCAATGTCGAAAAACCTCTTATGCAACTACCATACGATGTCTACCCATTATATCGATGTGACAATTACTGCCTGGCCACCATGCTGCAGCTACGGCGGAACTAACTCTCATTTAATTTAATCAGGAATCAGGACTGATGAGTGTAGCACAGATTACTGGTCACGGAAATGAACTCGGGTAGGGATTAATAAGCCGCTTGATACCATACCACGTGAAATCCATAGTTTCATGCAAAATGTAGATGACAAGTCAAATGTTGAAGAAGGTAAATGTTAACACATGGAATTTGACCGATTCCTTCCATTGTGGCCGGTTGGATTAAGTCAAGTTGTATCGATTGATATTTTATAACGAGTGTGCACGTGCTAATATAGTGTAACAATTTTTTTTCCATAAAAGAAAGTTCCTCCCACAAGATCTCCCTTAAGTAAAGAAAAGGTAGACTTTGTGTAAACCAGCCGGTCCGGTTGAATCCATTTTAACATGCAAATGTATAGTTGAAGAAAGACAAAAAAACTAGTTATACATTCGCGATTCATCCATCATTCCGGTCACAGCCGTTGACGGATCAATTATTGTGCCTAATCCTTAACCCTTTGATTTTTTTGAACGATCAAAAGGAGGAGTGTGTAAGTGTAACATACAATTGCAAATATTCCAAAGCAAATGGTTGTGGGAAAATCTGTCTTACTTCAGAATGACATCTAACTAATCAACTTGAATCATGTTTTTATGACTTGTTACATGGAGCTAAAACTCAAGGGACAGTGGATAACTTTTATGTTATATTATATCTCCTTATTTGCATTGTGGTCAAAAGGGTTATATAGTTAAGACGACAATGCAAATTACCAATTATTCTGTAAGATCACACGGAAAGGTCAAAATACATGAGACTTGAAAAATTGTTATTACAGGCCTGAGCATGTGGGGAAACATATTTGCGAATTCCACTCAAATGTGAAAAAGAGGAAAGATGATTAAATTGTTAGTTTTAAAAATAATCCTAAATATTATTAAAAAATTAAAGTTTATAATTCGAAAAAATCGCCAGCTTAAGATGCCAGTACCAGCTGGGTATAAATGCAAATAATAGAATGAAATGTCTTTTGAGATTTGTCGACCCACGGGAAATATATGTATCGTAAGCAAAATGACACTAATAATCAAATCTAAAATTTGATCACGTATTTTCTTTCGTATTTAATTAAACAACTTGTTTCGACAACTCACGCCAGTTTGTTTAATTTAATTTGGGGTTTAAGAATTGTCAGCAATAAACTAAACCTAGTTAGCCTAACCGAGGTGTAGAGCTAGTTCCGTTTATTTACTTAATGTAGGGTGTTCCAAATGAATGTACTGTACTCTCAGAAATTCATAGTTCTGGACCAGATTTTTGAAATAAATATTGTCATTGAAATATCAGTGGCCCTTGTTTTTTCACAATTTTGCGATTCTGACGCGTAGGTTCAATATTTCTGCGCTCCCAAGACCTAACAACGGAGTTATTATTCGTCGTACTTACAGTTCGAGACCTCCATATTTTTTTCCAATTTTTTTCGCGGTTTTAAAAATTTCAAAAATAATTTTCATGATTCCGATATTCCCGAGATTATTAAAATTTCATGAAAACAAGACACAAATTTTGAAAATCTCTGAATTTTTTGGAAATAACTGTTTTGAAATTTTGATAAAAGAATTCAAATTTTGAAAATCTCGAAAACACTTGTACCAAGAGGTGGATGCAATGCAGTCACTAGTCTGGGTAGGGCTAATAACAACATTTAGGCCCTGGGGGTCCAAAAAGAAGGAAGGGTGGTAATCGAACATACCAGTCACTATTCGCAAATTGTGAAAATGTCGATGTTTCAATAACATTTATTTTGAAAATCTAGTACATATTTCGGAAACCCGCTAAATTAATTTGTTTAAGTTTAAATGTTTTAAACTTACAGACTCATACAACCGTTCTAGGAAATTAAGTGACTTTTCTCATGAATATCAATTAGTCGACCGACCAAGTGGCAGAAGTTCAGTTCCTCAGTTACAAAACCGAGTCGGATAGACGCCAGCACTTAGTTACAATTTTTGTTCGCAGGTTTCCGGCGTCTGGCTGAACAACCTCGTTTGTCTTGTTAAAATGAACTTTTTCTTGCATAATCAATTACTAACTAATCCTCCAATGACGGATAGGATGCATCACCATTGCAAATTTTAAAGACAATGACACTATTACAAATTCAAAACTCGTTCTTAAGTCTGCCTGCTTAATATTTCTTAAGTAAAAATTGTCTAGTGTTAATTTATGAAATGAATCTCGAGATCTGAAAGGTATCACCTTCAGGATTAAAGTGCAGCACTGCAGTGCGGTACAAAGTTATCGCAATTTTGGTAAAAGAAACGTAAAGGATTATTGTCTGGATTAAAAAAACCGGTTTTGTAAATGTCCTTTCAACTCTCTGCCGTGCTACAGCCACCACCCAATGCACTGCTCCTCCGAAAACAAGCCATAAAACATTGAATTGTAGCCAAACCCTGACCTTTCTTTGCCTCCGTCTCGGGATGCAACAAAAATATTGAACAAACAAACGCTTTTGATAATGAATTTAAATGTTGTTTAAATGATTAGGATTTATGAAGACTTCTTTGTAATCGTTAATGACATCACAAACTAAGGAATTTGTAACGCTGCAAATATTTACTACCGACATAAAATCTAGTTTTCAGGTTATACAAGATTTATAAAGGAGAACGGCATTAAAATTTGGACATCATAAACCACTTACCAAAGTCCCTCTATCAGTTCTCATCCTCAAACTGCCTCAAATATTTCTCTATCGCAGTGAACAATTAATTGCTAGAATTTTACTATTTTTTTTTAAATCTGTAGTTATGTAGAATCTGGGATATTAAGATTGTTAAGAATAATCTTGACGACCTCAGCTGCTTGTACGGTTAGGTTTAATTCCCTGGCACTAGGAGTTCTTTTTTCGGTTATGTAAAGCACTTTCTGAATACAGTACATTTTGGAAAAATTGATAATTTTTTCCGTCAAGATTGTGTTTCCTTAAGCTTTCTGGTATACCGAATCAAAATCTCGACGCAAATAATTATTTTGAATTTTTTCAAAACGTTCTGTAATGCATCTAATGGGTACCTCTCAACATTCACCTGATATGAAAATTTGGTATGCATTTTAACCCGTGATTATTCAACTTTCACAGGGGGACCTCAGGAACTTTTTTGACCAAACTTTCCGAGATATGTGAAAAAAGAGTGCTTCGATCGCAGAAACCCACTCAGGAGATGCCAATGCGTTAATAATATTGGATGTCGGGTCTATGGTCCTGGCAGGCATGTGAAGACTCTCCCTTGCAAGTGTTTATCAAAATCTAAAATTAAAATCCACCCCGTGGAATTATTCCCGTCAGTACTGTTATCCATAAGTTTCCTTAAGTAAAAATTCTACACTTCAGAACGTCCAGATGTAATTGCACAAGTGATCGGATTCTCAATTTTAATATGGCGTACGATTCTAAATAATTTTATGCATTCAACATTTCAAACCCATTTCGAGCATCGAGCATTCAGTACAATACATACGAGCTGTCTACGCAACGTACATCTGAAACTGATTTGTCCCAGCTTACCATTAGACAGTAGTGCACTACGCCTCAGTGTCTAACGCAAAATGAGTAATTCCGAAATTTGACGTAAATATCTTTTCACTTCTCAAGGATTTAATGTAATACATTGAACGCATTAATTGACATTCACAATAACAAAGATAACAAGACATGGTAAACCTTAAACATCCTTACGAATTTCATATACAGAATGAGTTAGTTCCCTTTTTGACATAAGGATGTTACCCATAGTGGTAGGGAAGAACGGAAGCTACAAGCTACATTGAAACCTCTTTGAGAAAGGCGACCCTTATTGCTACTAAATTAGAAGGATTTCAATAAGCCTATTAAAAAGAATTTTGATTTGATTTTTCGTAGTTTTCTGGCTCCTTATCGTGTGTTATAAAATAGAAATGTTTCTACTTACCAATAAAATTTCCGCTGAATTTCATGTGCAGTCTGGTGTACTGTATAAGCGTATTGGCTTAATTTGAGCTGGTAAAAACGAGTTGGAGCAAAAGCGTGATGGAAACTTCATGATCTGGCTTGGTTGGTGAAGAAGGAACGGTGAACCATCCATCATCATAATATCCATACATATTCATAAATATCTACGAAAGCCAAGAGACACGTTGATCCTGTTGCTGTTCAACGATCTGGTTTCAAAATCACTGAAACAGTTGAATTTATTGGTTTTTCGTGCGAGGAACCACTTATCTATCCTTCAATTTTTTATATTTCCATTGATTGTCCAAGAAAGTACGCTCAAGTGCATTCTTCGAACCTCGCTCTCTGTATAATAGTCATGATTTCTCTATTTCATTGCTTACAAAGTTCGAACTAAATCGTAATCGCAAATTCCCAATTCCAGAATGATGCATGGGGTATTTCATGCAACATTAGAGAAAACCTGAACTGGATTCTGACAGAAGTGGCGTGGCAGGACGTTTAAAAAACCAAAACCAGTTAAACAATATCACACTTTACGACTTACGGGAAGATACGAAGAAATGACTTGTCAAATTTATTACATTTTTAATTTCTCTAAACCCAATTTTCCACTGTGCAACTTAAAATTTATTGGAAATCACATGTGCTGACGAGAAAACCTCTTTAACAGTATATTTGATATACCATCGCCTGACAATTGAACCTCCAAATTTTCAAGAACAATAATCCCAGATAGGCAACATTTATTTCATTGTGTGCGGACACATAATTATTCAGAGAAAATTATAGTAACTCCGCTGTTAAAACTACAACAGTTCCGATAAGATTTTCTTATGTAATCACAGAAGTTGTCATTTTGGGGAAATTAAATTTCCCTGTCTATCACAACTAAACTATTCCCATGATTGACAAATTTGGCCAACTCTATTTGCTATTAAAACTATTTATTACAGAAAATGCATTTGACGAGAGTAAGACGATTAAACTGTTTCCGAGTAAATTCCGGCATAACCAAATATAGAAAATTGCACAAATGAAAACTATGTATTAAAGACCGAGCATCGCCGATTTTGGCATAAGATTTTCAACAAAATTGATTATTTTTAGGCTAAAAGACAAAACAATTCCACCGTAATCTAAACAAGACCTGCTAATATGACAGATATTGTTAAATTAAATGATCCGGACTTCGTTTAATTAGGTCGCGTGAGTAGCACATAAGTAATTTGGGACCAAGTACAATACCAACGAATGGAATCGTTGACCTCAACCTTAACCCTCAACTAATTGTTACATTAACGTATTTCTCAAACTAATTAATTTTTTTTTCGTTAAAGCTAAGTGGAAATGTCGTAAGCTCACTGAAAATTTCAGCACCGCAACCCACCTGTGCACGTAAATTAAATATCATAGTCTAAAATTTATGACAAACTAATGAACTACAGACTTTGTTGATTTAGGAGATCAGAAGATGTCTTACAGCAACAAGAGTCTTGACTACTTGTAATTTTAACAACAATTAATTTTCTCCTGTCTGCTGTAAGTGTCGATGTAACTTTGTTCGCGTGGTACACACAAATTCGACCGGTCAACTCAAACAATTATGTACACACACACATTCATGAAAGAAAAAAATGGTTCAGTAAAAGTTTGTGACAAAAAGTAAATGAACTGTGATGTTGATTTAAGAGGAGTAAGAAGAAGTTTGCAGTTTGTAAGTCTTTCTGACACTGAAAAGACGTGCTTGGCAAGTGGTTTGATGACTTTGAAACTTGAAACCAGGAATACATAGTCTTCTTGGACGTCGAATTGGCCATTAAGGTTGCCAGCCACAGCCACAGTTTAGAAGAGTAGTCCATGCATGACCAAGTATAAACTTTTGGAAGAAGTACATGGAAGGAGTCAGATTTTAAAAATGTGTAGAATATTCATACAAAAATCCGCCTTCGGGGGATGGCTGCAAGATCTGCTCAAGTTTTTTTTTCATTATTCAGCTTCAATCGTCTTTTATACGACTTTTGATACGAGGATACACCATCCCCATCATCATGATCGCAATGTTAAAGATAGTGTACACTAATGTGGTGCGGTAAATACAAGGTTCCCCTTTTATTGCACCACTATGAACTACAATTTCTTATCTGTCAAAAAATTATTTTGCCAATTGCCTAGTCCAACCCTAGTGGGCCGATCGACTGCAATTTTTTTAATCCACGATATTTTATACAACATTTTTTCCTAGTCTCAATGTCTTGGACAAGGTCACAAATCAGACAAATCAGACAAATCATACTCCGGAAGGAAGCAGGCTGGCGGAGAGATCTGCGATAAAATACGTCACCACAAGAGATATATCATTGAAGTCAGACTTGGTGGTACGAAGTACTTAACCTTTTGACCTATGTTTGTGGATGCAGATTCTGAGCCAGATGAGTCAGTCACTGAATACGTACAGGACGGGGTATCCACGGAATTTATGCTCCGAATACTTCAATAGTGTTTTCAATGTACATGTACATGAAAATAATATTTCTTGACCTGTTAATGGATTCTTCTGAAATCTTTACCGAAAGTCTCACGAACGCTATGTCTGAAAAGCATTCTTTCTGAAATCTGAAAAGGATATTTTATATACTATTAAACGATGTGACGACTTCAGTCCATCATATGCTAATCACGCTCAATAAATTCTGGTTCCCAAATCCCGGCTTATCGCCGGGTGTACATCGTTTAGGAATCCAGTTAATACCGGCTTGTAACATTTTTTAAAGAATAGAAAACAGGATAGTTAGGGTGCTGTAAAGACCTTAATAACAGACGAAAGTCATTTGATTATCATATCAGGATAAATCATTAATGGCCAATCAAATTTTTTCAAGTCATGTTTTACAAACGTGGATTCAATTATAATTTTGCAACCTGCAGAATTAAAATAATTTATTCGGCAATAAAGTTAATGACATTCTTGTTTACAGTGCAGAGTAATAGAATGAGATGAACGTTTGAGTCTGAGCATGCACTCGTGTACTCGGTGTCGCAAAAAGGGTGAAGGATTTCTTTCTGATCGTAAAAGTTGTAAAATGTTAACAGACAAGTGAATAAAACCTTAAACTTTCTCATTCGACGACGACTGTTGACCTTTATTAATTTTTCCTAGTGTGGATAAAGCTAAGCAATATTACTCGGTAAAATCTTATTAGAAGTTACTCCCTCCACGTGTCCAAGCAGATCTGGCTAAAACATTCAGGATTATAGTTTCGTGTGGGCTGGTCAGCAATATGAGTGTTTGTCGGTGAATAGAATTATTTCCGATTTGTCATTACTACTTGTCACGTTTAGAAGATAATGGTTCGGATTTTCGAAAGATTTTAACAGATAATCAAATTTTAATTCAAGACGGACAGATTTATACTAATGACGCCTCTTGAGTTAGTTTTTGATCCTTTTCTTTACATGAAATGCAGCCTTGTTAAATTTTCTGTCATACAAATGATAAATGCAGGATGGTCATTTATTTCAATTTTATACTACCTTTTTGCTAATCCGAATTCTTTGTCATTCCCAGACAAGCAAGCTTTACGCTTCTTTAGTTTAACCCTGTTTGACATGGTCAGGCGTGTGAACCATGCAGTTCTAATCAGTGATCAACTTGACTTCAATTTACCAATTTCTCCTGTTGTTGTATGGTGATATTTTTACTTTCTTGGCGAGTTGAATCCTTGGGCAGGTTGGAATGAACTTTTGACATAAAAGTTTAGTGGCTCGTGAAACAAGGTGTAATAATTGTTCACACCTTTTACGCTCAGGTTTCCAATTGCATGAGAGTTGTATAATGAAATTATGGCAATAAAGGTAGTATCTTTAAAATAAATACAATCACGGGCCGTTTTATTTACAATCGTTCCTTATGACAAACCAAATGTGACAATAAACTTACGACTTGGAGAAAGGATTGTACGACCGCCTTAATTTTTCATACTTTTCTGTAATGTAACATTATCTCCTGAAGTTGCGAAGTTCTTAGGCATGTTTTTCCAGATGTGTTAGTTTTCAACCGATTAGTTCGAATAATTGCATCCCTTCCGTACATTTAAAATTTAAGGTTTAAACATTTTAAATTTACATTGTTATATTTGTGTTTTAATTTGTCCTAGCGAGGTGCCTACAACTGTAAGGCGTCCTTTATTCATTCAGTAACTTTTACGTTCCAATATCTCTGTCCAACTGAAATGTATGACTCGTTGTATTTGAAATGAAACGTTGTCGTGAATAAAGAGAATTTGAACAACAAGATATTCAGACGTACATGTACGAGGTTTCAGAATTCCAAATATATAAGACAGTGCCTCATGTAGCGTGCATTATCTCAACTGTCAACAACCGAGTTAAACAGCACCGAATACTTTTAAAAATTTGCTAAAATGATTGTCACAAATCGTATTCGGTGGATTCGCGAAACGCAATATGGAACTTGGAAGTTAGCTCTCGCTGCATTGCGTGGACAAATACAATTATTTATTGTATTGAACCGTGGAGGAACTTTTAGGGAGTTTGTTTATGCCATCTCTGCCGCCAGGTTTGTCTATTTTTCCCTATACTCCGATTCATGAATCGTAAAGTGCAGAAAATACCCCGGATGTCTTCGGTTTAGCATTCAAAATATAAATGCTAAAGTAAATAAACTCCAATTAAGCGAAATATTATGTCTCAAAGTTTGGTCAATCGGGTTTGGCGAGGGATTGTCGGGATATTCGCATGTTCATATAATTTGGAATTTGAACCTGACTAACCTTAGCAGAAAATATGCAATTCAAAGTGTCTTAGACGAGAGTTCAACTCAAAATTCATTCTAGTATTAGAAAATGGCCCTCTCTATTGTCTCTTAAGTGGCCACTTGTTGAGACAAAACAAAATCCACAAGTCACCACGCGCATCTTACAGAAGGAAGAGAATTCACCATTTTCAATCATTTTCCCGTGCAAAAGTGTAAATTCTAAAAACTTGGAGAAGAATAGAGGAAGCAGTGCGTATAACGGAGCGAATCTCCTTTCTCACTCGAACAACAACACAACAAGAGCGAATAAACTTTTTTTCTAAAACTTATTCATGATTTGATACATATGATGTAGGAGACACTTTTTTTCTGTACGTTTTGCCAGACAACAATATAGAGTCCGGATCTTCCAGAAATGGTCGTCTTTAAAAAGTCGAGTGAGTCCCAGGATGACACAACTAATTTATTTTGCTGACATCATCAATCATTCCATGCATGCCATGATCAACAGAATCGGTTGCAGTAGAATAGAAATGAAAGCTTCAGGTCTGTCGCGAAGTCAAGGAGAACGCAAACTTGGTTGCAACATGAATGAGTTGTCTTCAGGAATTCCCAAAAAATGAGACAGGTCACCAGGGTTTTCCAGTGAAGGCATAGCAGTAAAAAAAAGTCCCTAGGGTGCTAATTGTAAGCATTCCTGTGGAAGTGTGGAATGAATTAATTCTGATGCCAATCTTAAAAAATTCTCAGCTAATGAGACAAAGTATAATTTTACACGTCGACAACATTCATGTACCATTTTAATTTGTGTATTTTATTGTGTGGGTAAAAATGCAACAATTGATCAACACTTTTAATTTGTTCACTGCGGAGGGAAAGAACACACCTAGATATTTTCTAGAGAAAATATTTAATTGACTGAATCCTACTAGAAACAGATACACCTGTGACATTTTTACGACCTAATAACTTAACTGGAAATCTCAATTGGTAATTTTTTGGTGGGAATCACTTTGCAACGAATTACAAAACCAGTATATTATTTCGCAACAACCCAAATAAGTCACGCAAGATAAATTCACTATTGGGTCCAGAGTCCAGATGTTGCAGGCGGCTCTTATGAGTTCATACTCCTTCAAAATCTTAAATTCCTCTGGCTGTTTCCAAATTTTCAGGGAAAAGGAAATCCATAAGCATATTTGATTTTAATAACCATTACACTTATTCCTCACAGTTTGTGTGAATAGTTGACTCATTAAATGATTATCAACATGTCAACCGCACTTCGTTTCAATCTCTGGCGTTCATTTCGAATTAACCTGACGATTTTTAGAATGAAGTCGACATTTTTTCTTATTCGACTATCACACTTTTGAGGAAATCTAGGAAAAATATCAGTCAAATTAATCTGGCTTATTATCTGGCAAAAAATTATTTTTGCCTGTATTATCTTCCGAGAAAGTGTGAATATAAATTCGTTTGAAATTATTAGTGAATAATAAACGATGCGGAAGTGACGACCGAATATTTTAAGAAAAATTCCGCCTTTAATCGGAAAACGAAATATTTGGTTGTGCGGTCAATGCAAGTTAAGATTACCCTTCCGGGTAATTGAAAAGTCGGTTGCCAGAAATTCGTCCTAACTTGAATGCATTTAGCCTTTCTAAGAGATTCCTTCTGACTAGACGCCTACAAGAGATTACATGAATCGGCTTGTCCTGTCTGAGATGCATTTCCATGAAACCGGATTCAGGGTTGACGCCCTTGAAAGTCCTACCTGAGTTAGACTAAAAATAAATGAATGAGTTGCAAAAATGCGTTCAACGAAACGAATTCCGTTGCATTAATTCTTCCCATTAGTCTGATGAGGAGAATTCACACTGAGAACTCGTTCAAGTGTCTCGGACTCAAGACTCACAATTTTATTCATTTCATGCACCAGGGGAATTAAATGGGCCAAAAGAATTTAACACACAATCCTTACAAAATGCTTCGTTTCGTGTCGCCTTAGAAGGGAGTGTCCTCAACTGCAATGAACGATTCCTACAACTAGCAAACCGTAAATACCGAACTAGAATGATCTTTCATGAAATAAGAGGTCTCATGTTTTGTTTGAAACTTTTAACTCCTACAGATTTTGACAAACCTTGAATTTAGATGCCTTCGTTCTCTTTTCAGCCCTTTGCGCGTTTTGATTTTATCTGCCGCAATTTATGATACCTGAGTGATATCAATTGTTTTCGTTAATCGAGATCTGGATGCTGATATATAGAATCACAAATGGTCAGAATTTTTACAACAAGGGCAAATTCCTTAGACAGGCATTTTATGACTTGGAGTTTTCCTGGCAAGATTTTTGGTAACACATCTTCTTGCACACTTTTAATATGCAAATTTTTGTATTCTGCGCCATGATAATTTTTTACGAAGACGTGACATTGTGAGCTGTTTTCGATGCATTTACGTCTGATTCTCATCAATTCAAAATGAAAATACCTGATTTTGGCATGAAAATAATAATTTTTACGGCAACCAGGAGTGCTAAAAGAAAATACGAAGAACTTGGTCACAGATCTCTTGTACTGACTTCCTGAGAGTTAAACTTAAAGGGATAAATTTTTAAACGAGAATGAAAAGTTGTTCTAAAATCATATTTGAATAATGTAGTCCTGAAATATTGAATTCCAAACAACGGGCGCACTGTCCTTATTCGATTGGTTACACGTTTTTATGTTCTATAGTAGACTGGCCGTAATTTACCACCAGGAACAATTGACACGGAAGGAAATAATGTTAACTTTGTCCGTTCTTCATTTTACCTGCATAGCACAACGAAATCTCAATCTAGTAATTCCAAATAATTGAGATGATACAATTTCGGTATTAACTAGTTCTTGGAATTCAATCAAGAAACAGAAGAGCAGACGGCGGCGCGTCTCGAATTGTCTTTGTCACCATCTCCGTCTGTTACCTTAGAGTTATTCAGTGGCATGAAGATGGACAATTGTTCGGTGTTGTTTCGTGATTCACCGTGAATCATTATTCAGTGACTTGTACAATATATCTCCCACTCCAATCTGTTCCAATGAAGTCCATCCCACCCAATCTAATCACAATTTCTTCCTATTGTCTTTGTTTGCTCAAATGAATAACTTTACCAAACTTTAGATATGGTATTTCTACTCGAGCAAACCATGTAATGGTCTACTAAGACCACAAAAGCGTTTTGATTCTCACTTCAGTACTTAAGTCTATACAATTGTACTTATTTATTTCAATGGATAAAGAGTTACGAAATAGTGTTTGGGATTCCTAAATCTACGAGCTTTTGCAGGTAGTCAAATATTTTTAATGTAATTCGGTAATCCGAAGTTAAGATTAGACGAAAGTAACTCGAAGGAAAACTAAACTCTTCAACATATTACAATTTTTGACTGCGAAATCGCATAAATCGCGATCATTTACATGTACAAGGCCAGATGCAAGAAATATAGCAATTTTATGAATCGTATGACCATTCCGTCTTGAGCGGGTGTTAACTTCCGTGCAATTCTGACTTATCAAGTAACGTCATACTGAAAACAATGTTACTTCTAATTCTAATTCGAAACATGAAGACTAAATTAGTATCGCAGATGAGATTTATTACATAGTGATGGGGCATAACGGACAGAATCATCCAGTTTATTTTTAAATACTCGTGCTTTTCCATCTCAAGCAAATATTTAATAGCTTTTCATGACGAGAACCCCTTGAACTCTTTCAGATAAACATTTGTCTCCTTCGTTAAGTCCGTCTGGGTTTTAAAATCTGAGTCATTTTCTTACAAAAAATACACGAAAAGACCATGGCTTGTAGTTGCAGTGCATGCCAATGATAGGAATATTTACTCATTACCGAGTATTGTCTTTGAACCTGAGATATTTTGCAATTCTTTATAAAAATAACTTATTTCATACTACAGTGATTCTACGATAGACATAAGCAAGTATGAACATTCAGATGTACGTTCCCGCTTCTGTAATCCATTCAAAAGAAAAAACTTGTTGATTTCAGTAATGAGAAACACAAATTGATTATATGGTTGTAATAATTGGCGATAAAGAGAAGGATGTGTATAGAGAGTCATTATAGGTTAAGTTGCGGTCTTGCAATTGCAAGCCAAACGAACTGCGTGGGCTTGAATCAATAAAATATGTTTTGAACACCAGCGTCAGCCTCATCATTACTAACAAACACGTCACTACTGACAAACATTTCAGACTAACGAGGAGTGTTCATCTTGACCAAATTGAAGGGTATGGGTAAGGGTGTTTCGAAAACAACTACCCAGTTGAATAAATTTTAACGAACAGTGTTCCAGAGACGGCAGAAACCGCCTAAAATAAATGTCCGAACATAGGGGGACACGAACCCCCAGAATATGAGCTCAGATTTCTACTACGCTTTTACCACTGGCGTCAATTTGTACATCCATCCAAGCCTGATTATTGTGTTGGCAATGAATTTGATATGCACAGAAAATTCAATGCAGTGTACTTAAACTTATTTACAAGGGAAATTCCTTGGAAGTTATTGGACTAAAATCGTAAAATACAACCTAATTAGCTAGCATATTGTCATAATACTCTACTTTTTCCAAATTTAATCTTCGCTAAGAATGTTTAGTATGAGATCCGTCTGTTGATGCAATTGTTTAGCGCAAATATCGGTAAAGATAGTACAACAGATAATACTTCGAAGCAGACTACTTCCGAGACATCATAACCGCCGTTAACGAACTGCTAGAATATAATTAGTCACAACTCAGCAATACCGTACAAAGTGAAACTGATAGAAAAATTCTTGTAGTGATTTGTGTGTGCACATTGTGTTCGAGCTCGCTGTCGAGTTGCCAATGTAGGATTACTTGCATATTTATTCTGAAGTGCGCTTAGAATGTAAGACAGTCAATGATGACACCAATAACTGCACAAATGTATTTCCGGAATTTATACGGTATGTAAAAGAATAAAGTGGACTTCTACAGCGCATTTCTGGAGATACAAATTTGAAAACATAGAGCTAGGAAAAGCGATTTCCAAATGCAGGGGGTGGTTCATTTTCAGAAATTCCGGAAAGGTCAAAGGTCAAAAATTCTGGCCCAAAAAGTACTTTTTCAACTAGGTCGCAAAAAAATTTTTTCACCTTTCTATTTTTTATTCAAAGCGTGTTCAAATTCTGAACATTTTGAGGTATCATACACCTCCGTGCGATTTTTTTGGATTTTTTAAAAATATTTCAAACGTGGAGAAAGGGGTCTAAGGTTATGAACGCTATGGGAGTGTATATGTAATAGGGAAGCAGAATCTTGAGAAAAATGACAGTTCATGAATTTCCCCTGTTAGAAGGTTATGATTATGATTATGAGTACAATTTGGCTACGTAAGAAATGCGTGGGACTGCGAGTCAATTAGTGTAGTCATCGCGTCACTCATCCTTAACTACTTCATTTCTCATATCATTCTTATATCCCCATTCTTTTGTATTATTATTGTATCTTTTCCTCAGACTAAACCTTATACGGGCATCATTAGTCCGTCAGGTAGGCATGACTGTGAGCTAGTGTCAATCTACTTTTAAAGGGTTTGGTCTAAAGGAATGTATCTTAATGTTACTCCTTATATTCGCACTTTGCAGGTCTTTACACTTGAAATAATTTCCGTACAATTTGCTCCGGTCCGAAATATTTGTTCCAATTAGATCCACTTAAAACTTAAGAATCAATTTGCCTTTACATATTACGACCAGAAATAAGTCGTCAACAGAATTGTTAGTAATCTTAGCTCACCCTGCGAGAAAGTCTTCTGAGGTTAAATATTTTCTAAATTCATTCTACACATGTTCGAGGAACTTAGTTTGGAATCACACGAAATTCTACAAATTATGACTTTTGGTATTCAAATTTAAATAAAAAAAGAAGTTAAGAATTTTGTATAAGCCTTACCTTTACTAGCCGTTACTTCGGACAAGATCTTGAACATCTTCAGAGTCCAAATCACACAATCATCGCATTCGTAATCCTCTATTAATCGTCTGTTCGAAATGTGATTGCTGCAAAAATTGTCATCGCGAGTTCACAGACAATTCGGATCATCCAAAACTACCCAGCCAGCAGTGAGGAATAGTTTTGGTAAAAAAAATGACTCTCATAGAAACTCACCAACGGTACACACGGTTGCAAATCAGTAAAATGTTCCGTATCTGAGTTTATCTGGTTCCGAAATAAATATGATTCACCTGCAATCCGTATTCTCTAGTTTTATGTGTCTATGATAGATTTTGGAGTTACATCTTCATCGCCTTTGCGATTGACTTCTTAATTCAGATTTTAGAAGATACAGTTCAACCATACCCCTGCAGTGTGGTCTCGTATACTTTTTTACGAACAGGGATGAAGTAACAATTCACGTTTTTCATGACTCATAGGTGAGCCGGTTACGGTTACGGTGTACAAGTTCAGGCTCAGAGAATGCCGACGAAAAGATCTTTTCGATTGATTGGTTTGACTTTTGTGTCATGATTTCCGGCCGAGAAGTTGAGGTTGGAAGACAGAGGTTGTCTCCCGTTGTACTTCTAAATTATAAGTTCAAGCCACTCCGATTTTTCATTTTCTAAAATTTCTGCCAGTTTAACAAAGTTCGCCGGGAATGTGAAGTGGTGAATAATAATTTCACACAGTTTATGTAATAATGGATGATTTTGTTTAAGCAAGTCCACTTCTTTACCTCCTAATTCAGCACTGAGCGCGTATCCGGATCTGAGGCAGAGTTATAGACAGACATGTCTACTACACGGCTGTTAAAAGATATTTTTTTGTCCCAACGACTTTTCTTCAGCAATTTCACACAGAAGGTGGTAAAGGTTTGTGGTAGTGGCCGTGCTGGAATAAATGGAATGTTCCTATGGGAGTAAAAATGGAAATGGAAGCAGACAGGATTGTTGGAGTGACTACTGCAATGTACTGATTGATGTTTCTGCAATATACTGGACTGGATCCAATGTGAACCCACTTGATCAGATCAGATCTGAGGTGTACACGGATGTAGATTCCCGTCCAATTCCTTGTATCTACGCTTTAATAGCACATCAGGATGTTTCTCCATGTCATTCATCATCATTCATTCATTTCACCTGTGCTCTCCCCGTAATGCCAGATGTAACCCCAGTAGTAACTCCGGCAACAGTACAATGAAAGAAAGAAATGCCAGAATGTACAAGGTCCCAAATATACCGTCTGTCACAAAAATAATCCTTTATAATTTGATGTCACCAAGTCCCTCGATTATGTCAAGGTCAAGCCATGCAATTGATAACACACTTACTATGTCGGCTATCCGGTACCGATGTACCGGATAGAGTTGGTCATGACGTCGTTCTAATATGAAGTGGTTCGGAGTTAACGTCTTATTGTGCCATTGTTGGCATACATGAGAACATCCTACACCGTTAACAACTTATACAACCACAGATTCTCTTTGGCCAGCACCTGAACCCGATTAGATCTAGATTTAGATTTTGTTTTATTCAAGTGTCAACGAATTCAACAAAGGATAAGAATACAACTTAAAAGTTACACCCTAATCCCGTCTATGCTGCTCTCCCATCAGCGACACCAAAAAATTCTAATAAATACCGATAATATTTGTAATTTTCAAGGGTGTTCGATTTAATAGTTTAAAAGCGTGAAAAATTAAAAATTATGGACAAAATGCCAGCTAGGTCCACTTTCACAAATTTCAAGTGTAGTTGGTTTCTTATTTAAGAACCATGAGAAAATATCCTTCCAGATTCCAGAATTCTGCGCTAATTACCTGTTGCACTCGACGATTCTGTTTGTGCGAAACTTCATAATGGACATTCTCGACCGTGCGTTGCATGCGGCACTGAAATGCAAAATATTGTATAATAAAGTAATATCGTTTCGAGTTAAGTGAGTGCATTGTATTACGTTGCATTAGATTAGATTGGGTTCGTTTGACGTAAGTTTGATGCTGTAGAGCACGGTAGACACTAGACACACTATAAGACTACAATATGAGTAGCCACATATTCGCACGTTTTCGTCACTGACACCCGTTTGTAAGTTCAAATGGATGATTGGCGTCATAAATTTAATTTACGAGTGTCGGTAGTTTTATAGTGACGCTAATTTAAGAACGCGTAAATAACAAGACCGCAAAATACGTAACGCGAGGAAACATGCTCAATCAATGGGTAATAGTAGAGAGCGCAATCGAAGAAATAAAACAAAAACTATGGATTTTTATACGACCCCGCAATTAATACACCCACGAGTACAATTCCGAAATTTGAAGAAAATTTCGAGAGGTCTGACTTCAGATTCTCCAAAAATATTTAGAATTAATCAAATTTAATTTAAACTAAAGTACTTGAAGTCCCACACCTCAGAGAACTTCAGTGGCGGGGGAGTGAAAGGTCGTTGGATGTGAACATCCTGAACAGAATTTCTAAATAAAAACGCCGAAATTGAACGGAAACTTCTCCGGCCTCTGAAATTCCTGCATCGATGGTTTCTTATTCACACAAATTACTCAGAAAGAAAAATCAGAATTTTTTAGCTATCATTGAATCGACAGTAAATTAACTCTTTCGAAAACTGTTACAACTCATACCTCCAGCCTGGAGAAAATTAGCTAAGTAATTCGACATAAATGAAAGGAGCCCAGATCAATTAAAAAAAAAGTAGTTAGAAGTTTTGGATTGGCTCGAATGTTATAAGAAACAGTGAAGTTCTGCATATATAATTTACAGAACTATCAAATGCAAAAATAACGTCTCATCTCAGTTACTCAAATTTCGTTAGCAAGTTTTTTTTTTTTTTAAATATTTTAGAAGAGAATTCGGGGTAATCTATGGCATGGTTTGCCGTAAATAAAACTTAATACCAAGAGTGGATGGTGGCTCCGAACTTGGAGAAATAAAATTAGCATAATCTTTTTCCTTTTTTTGAAATTATCTTACATACTCTCCGACATCAACTAAGAAAGAATTGATAAAAATGCTTCGAATAAAATGACAAGGATTTTCTTAATGATATTTTATCCTGTTTCTTCAGTCAACAATTCGAGTACATTTTTATTAAATGTAACAATGGCGCCACACACAACCACGTCCAACTTGGATGTTCCCCATCATTTCAAGCACAATAAAGATCATTCCAGACGATAAAAATTGATCAAATTGCCAACCTTGTTCTTCATTCGTGCACAAATGGCAGAAGCTGCGGTGGAGTACTGAAGTGAAATGAAATTCTCTGAGGGGACAAGAATTAAGATTGAAATTATTGCGAATGTAAAATTTGGTTTATTTATTGGTAGCATAACTAATTCTTTGAATTGATTTATCTGCAAACTAGGAGGGTTTACGATCATACCCTGATCCTGATCCTGTCCCGAGTCCATTCTTTAAATTGCATCCCACTGCAATACAATTTACCATCAAACTGCATTTAATTTTTTTTGCATTGTTGAACCAAATACAATAATATTATATGTACAAGAATGATAAGGAGAAACCGGACACACCTCCGACGCTCGACTCTGGCCTTGCGGTCGGTTCTTCACGCGGATTCTGAGCAACCTGAAGCAAATCCAATCTAAGTAACAATGAAACCACTGACACTACTTGTTAGTGATTTTAATGTATATGTTGCGGGCATAAAGTAGAATTAGTCAATACCTATAATTATATTGATTCGGATTTAATTAGACACTTTATGCATTATGATATCCGAATATGTAAGGGAAACCATATGATGGCGAGAAATTGAAATTTCGTGCCGGCAAGTCTAATAACTTAAGCAGAGGTATAGGTCTGAACTTGTTTTATGTACTTCATTTGAATTTGGATATTCTTTTATTTATTTCAGTCAGTCATCAACTTCATTGCCCACACAAGAAACATTAGAAATGTACATTGATTTATCAGTAAGGTGCCGTTGATTATGAAACCTAATATTAGTCAGTAATTAGGTAGTGAAGATTTTAGACAAACACTTGAAACTGGAATGACTATTGCGAGGGTGTTTCATTGTAATGCACAATGACCCCCACGGATGTACCAGGTATAAATATATTATAATTAAACTTTTCGGATCATTGTCACTTGATTTCAACTGCTATAATTTAATTTCTGCCTGTAACATGTGCCAGAATAACAACGAGTCTAATGTGTAATATAAAGTGGGTACGAAATAAGCCCAATACATGGTTTATGAGCTAACCCCTCCTCTTTCATTCTTTCTAATTGACCATTAAACAGATGATGATGATGATGCAGATGCGGTTTGGATTTGGTTGCGAAGATTGGAGATTGAATTACTTTCACCTTTCAGGCATCTTGGAATGGATTCAGGGATCGGTCGGTGGATTTACAATTGCAAAATGCAGTTTGAACTCATCACACCTGAACATGAGAATGGCTAATTGGAAAATTACTTTTAATTGTATAATGCAAAAAAAATTGACTAACTTACTTAACTTTAACATTATTACTTGGAACTCTTTTCAGATCACTCACGTCTTACACGTCACAATCACTCAATCATCTCTTTAAACATGAACTCATCTCAACCGTCTGACAAACACATAAGAAATACACGTAATTACATATGATCTGGATTTTATGTATTATGTACATAAAGTATGCACGAGAGGTTCATTTCACATTTAAACGTGAAATCCAGATCATACTTAGGATTAGTCACTTCAAGTGTATGTATCACAAATATGAAAGATTCAAAATAGAAATACATATATTCTGATACGCATGAGTTT
>JAQGCA010000914.1:0-21534 GCA_034698945.1 Protaphorura quadriocellata
GATCTGCTACAGTGGGACACAGATGACGGACCACCCTGTATACAATACATAAAAAGCGGCAGACATACATTTAAGAGTATTTCTAATAGTGACAGAGTCAGTTACGGTCATGATTATTAATTAATTCCACACCGCACCTATATTCTACGTTCACAGAAGTGAAGAAGGCAGAACTTACTTCACATCATCTGTTGTGCGGTACGTAATTTGGAGGACAATTTTTTATGTCATTCCGCCTCGCATTATACATAAGTAGTATAGTAATTGACTTAAGTCGGCGGATATAGACAATAATAATTAATATGAGCGTGAATTGGAATAGAGATTAAATAAATAAGTTTGCCCTTCGTCTCATTCGACAGACGCGTCGGTGAGTTTAAATATTTTGACCTCGGTCTCAGTCTCAGCGTAGCGTTGGATTTAGTGTGACACATTTGGAAATATAGAAATATATCGGTATTCGACTAAAAATCATGATTCCTGAACTTATTTTGCTTGGTTTGACAGTATTATTCAGTACTGAGTCAACGGCGTATACCAACTATAATCAAGGTAATAATTAATTAATAATTATAGTTTAGTATTCAAAACCTAAATGTTTAGTCTGGAATAATGTAAGAAAGTCAGAGAGACCGGTTTCTTTGGATTGAGATTTCAAAGAAATACCGTAATTGACTGATTGGAAATCTGGGCTCGAGTACAAGCGTGGATCCCAAAAAAGGATTCCTTACCAGCTGTAGATTTTTATTAGAAGTCCGAGTTTGTAATCGGTAATTACGGTGTTTAATATATTTTTATAATTGTAGATGCTGTGACCGATGCTGAATTAGGGACTTTAGGAGAGTCCTTATGGTCGGCGGACACTAACAATGTGTTTAGTTTGATCACGGTGGATACCCAAGGGGTCACTTCGTCATTTGGAAGGGATAATGCTCCTAAACCGTAAGTTTAGAACGGGATGTTACCTTTATCATTTTTTATGGGTTCGATTCCACGGGCCTGACTATGTTCGGCAGTTGATGAAATATCAATATAAATATTTAGTACAAGGTGTTCCATAACTTTGGTTCCCAAATTAATGTAAAATCCAAACTCTGTAATTTAATGGTTGTGAACATGTGAACCAGCCAATATAACCACAGAAAAAAAGACGGCAGTCTGTTGTAAGTTTTCAGATTTTATTTACACAACACTAAACGAAAAAAAAATCTTGACTGTGGTATTATTCTTAAAATAAAAATGCGAACCATTGTTTCGGCACGTGCGTCCGGCGATTATCTCGTCAAAACTGTTCCTGGTAATAATTTCTTATCTCATTCTGCCACAATACCAATCAACACTCTAATTACTAAACTATTACAAATAATGAAAATACATGCATTGACTGACATTTGTCATGTGGCATAGTAAGCAGGATTTTTGCAAATCTCTAAGGTGTGAAATATTGCAATACTTTTCAATGAGAAATATGAAATATTTTAAGGGGTCGTGAATGAAATCCTAATTGCAATGCAAAAAATTAGAATTTGTCCAATTTCGGGTACTTTGGAATGTCGCAACTAAATGGAATCGAAAAAATACTAAATGGAATCGAACCCTTCACACTGTGAAATGATGAACTACCCTTCCCATATCAAAAAATAAGTAATGATTACTTTAACCTACAGATTACTGACCGTTGACCCAAAAGCATACCAGAAACCGACGATCGCGAAATTAATTGCACTACAAGATAACTACATTGCACAAGTGGGAATTAAGGAAGATGTCACAGCTCAGGAAACCAAAGAGGAAACAGATTTCTTGGATGAAATTATGAAAACAGCTGTGATTAAAAAAGCTGAGCAATTTCTGAAAGAAAAGGGTTATATCACCGCCCCACGAACTTCTCCAAGGACTAATCCAGTTGGGAACAGTAATGCCAAAGGCGCCGGAGATAATACTTTCCGAGACACCCTGAAACAAATCTGGTTTGGAATGTATTCACGTCAAAATTCCACACTGGGATCTTCCGGATTTGAACACAGTTTTGTCGGAGAAATCAAGAATGAAGAAATATCTGGGTTTCATAATTGGGTTTATTTTGCCAGACAAGAGGCTAATAAGAAGGTCAATTATGACGGTCATATGCGGATTCTTAAGTTGGGACCGGTAAGGTCATACTTTTGAACCAACTCCACACAGCCGGTTAAATTTGACTGCATTTCGACAGTTATTGACCTCCTGAACAACTTTTGCGAAAGTCATGCCCCGTAAAGTTCTACCGTTTTAGCCACTAGATGTACTAGGGCCGAATACACCTTGTGAAGCCAGGAATGCCTATACATGACGTCACAAAGTGCTTTTGGTCTCTGTATGTCTAATGGACAAACGATCGTACTATTTGGGGTATGACCTGCACAAAAGTTGTTCAGGATGTCAATAGCTGTCAAAAATTCTGGAATGTCCAACACACCTCATTTTGACCGTCCGATCTGATAATTATTTAAGAAAATATACAAAATTTTTATTTCTTTTTGTTTCCAGAAAGGAATGGTCCTCAAGTACCACTTCAAGTGGGACAAAGTGACCAAACCTACGAATTCAATGTTCATCGGAACAAGTCCGGAGTTTGAAATTGCGGCTTATACTCTGTGTTTCTACGCACGTGCCGGAAATCGATGCCCTTTGACACTTGGAGGAAAAACAGTCTTCATTAAAACTCATTTCTTGTCAAGAAATGGGAAACGTCATGTCGCAAGTGCGTACCCAGAGATTTAAATTTCGAACCATTCAAGATATCGAAGAAGAATTTGGCACAAAATACAATTTAATTATAACTGAATAAATATTTGAAACATTTCTAATTCATTATTGTCAGCAGTACATTTCTAACAGCAATAAATGATTTAAACAGTTTCTTGAGATTTCTCTAGTGTAAAATCAGAGTTAGGATTATTTTCCTAATACACCGACACGGCACAGAAGCGGTCAGAATGGGATGGAGGAATTCTGTCACATTTTAGGTGCTTGATTATCCGGGTTTTGTACGTATTCAAAAGTCACCTTCATTTTAACACAGGAGGAGTGGCTCTTGTAGAATCCAATTCCAAATACTATGCGGGTTTGTTGCGATGCATTTGACTCCACAGCAAACCAATGCAATGCAATGGACCGTGTTTGATAAAATTGTAGCAGCGAATTTTTAGAACTTCCGTAAATCTATAAATCCAACATCCTATTCTCATTTGTTGTAAAAATCAATTAGTCTTAAAAAAGTCATTCAAAATATAAAACTTGCAAAAGTCATCGCACCTGTAGAAAATAAACATTTTGCTTTAAGTTCAATATTTTTTTTTTTCAAAAAAAGTTCGGCTCAATTCGGGTCCACTTTTGCTATTAACTTTTCCATTTCATCAAATGAGCACTGATTTCAAGTCAAAATACGGCCATCTGTGGTGAAGTTTGCCTGATTTTGAGCTGAAATTACGGCAAATGTGACATTTAACTGGTTACAAAAATCCTTGCGATATTCTCACTTTTTCTTCGATACTGGCTGAATGACCCTTCGTGAACGGTCAAATAATTCGATAAATACGGGATTATAGTCTAACCTTTATTTAATCCGCTGATGAACGAATTTTGCATAAAAATATGGATGAGTAAGTTTTTCGAATTACATTTACATACTGCCCATTTGGCGAGTTTATTACACTCAATTATTTCCCAATTCGAATTCGACAATTTTTACTTCATCACACACGCACATTCGTTTTCGGGCATTTAACTAGTGTAAACCAGATATGGAATAAAAACAAATCACATAATTAGTCAACTACGGTGGGAATTCTCATTCTACTTAAACCGTGTGGGAAATTCACGTCATTGTCAGCCAATTTTTATAGCGATCTTGACACTTGGCCCAATTAATGTGTGAATTTCGCACCTATCTTGATTACGTTGATTTTGTTACCATTTTGATGATAATTTTTTGACAACCCAATTAAGTCACACTACCTGTCATAAAATTTCACCCTAAATCCAAACCGCAAACAAGTTTCACTTTCTACATTAAATTTTTGCCTTGTATTGTTATGCTACGCCTACATGCATGGCCCGGCCATACGAGATTTTCACAGAGTGAGATAAAAAATGCCCTCAGGGAATTTTTCATGTACCTACTGCTTGAACCTTTAATTACATGCCAAAAGTTCATCATTATTGTTGCGTGCAAAAAAGCCGCTACATATGCGTGCACATTTACTTCATTCTCGAACAAACAACGATACAAAGCGAAAGTCTTGTATTTTCCTAGGATAATAGTAATTGATATTTTGTCTGCCTGGACGTGTGTGAATTTTTTTTATAATAAGATGGGTATCAATTGTTTTTGTTTATATAATTAATTCATAACTCAAGTGAGCCGGAGAAGAATGTTCCTAAAATTGAAATATTTAACCCTGTCCACCATTTTCAGTTCATTTCCTTATTTGGTGACACTTCTAGCATTTTTTAATTATTGTAATGATTATTTTGTGTCCACTTTACTCGAATCAGAAGATTTTGGCGTTTATGATTTTATCATAGGTAAGTCCATTTTTTGAATGATTTAAATTGTTTCCGGCCCAATTAACGAATCATTAATTTTTCAGTTGGCGGTGGCTCATCTGGAGCTGTATTAGCGAACAGACTTTCAAAACACAACAAAGTATTACTTCTTGACTCTGGCGGTGACCCTTTGTATCTGACCACAATTCCTGGGTTGTCATCTACGATTCATTCGATTCATAACGAATGGATAGATTTCGCCTACAAAACTGTTCCTCAGAAGAAATCAGGATTGGGATTGTATAACAGGGTATACCGTGAAAATCTTATTTCCATTGAGTACCTTTTTTAAATTTTTAATAATAATTTAAAATTTCAGCAAGTACACTGGCCAAGAGGGAAGTCGCTAGGTGGAAGCAGCGTTTTAAATTCAATGTTGTATCTCAGAGGCAATCCACTGGACTACGAAAGATGGGCAAATATTACGCAGGACTCCAGCTGGAATTATGAAAACGTCCTCCCGTATTTTAAGAAATCCATAATTTATGACGGGGAATATACGAAGAATGGTCAATTTAAAATTTCAATTCATATTTTCAATTACGAGCCAATTTTATTTTTTTGGATTTTTTAAAAATTGTCATAATTTTAGAAAAGCACTACACACAGTCAGTTTATGGTAGGATGCATGTCGAAAGTGCAAAATATGCGCCATTTAAAGATCAGTTCATTCAGGCAGGAAAGGAATTTGGATATGACGAGATCGATGCAAATGGACCACAGCGTACAGGTAAACCATAAAAATTTACCGTCAAGACACCAAGTTTGCGCATTAACATAGCAGTCAATATTGTAATGGTGCCCGATCACTCAATTTACCATATTACCACATATTTGTAGGGTTTGGGCCAATGGAGTACACGACGCACAACGGAAAACGAGTAACGAGCTTCTCAGCATTTCTGGAGGATATTCAGAATCGGAAAAACCTGTTTATATCTAGATACTCCCACGTGACAAAGGTAATGAGACAGAACATAACCGTTCTGTATTTCCGCTGCCACCTATAGTTAATTAATCAGGACAAAAGATTGTTCTAGACAAAGGGAGCAACCGAGCCAGAGGTGTTTGGTATATTCGACATGGTGTCAAAAAGTTTGCTACCGCTGCCAAAGAGGTCATCATCAGCGCTGGTGCAATTAACTCTCCACAACTGTTAATGCTGTCTGGCATTGGTCCTTCGAAACATTTGAAATCGATTGGTGTAAGTCAATAGCATTAGGGTAATGTGGGATAATTTGCCCAATTTTTTTGGTGTGACCGCACTAAAGTTGGGCATACTAGCATACCTTAGCATATATATTTTCAATACATGTTCTAATCCCTTGATTATTACAGATAAAACCAAAAATTAATCTCCCGGTCGGTCAGAATTTGCAAGATCATCCAACTCTCGCCTTATTCACAATTCGCATCAACGAACCCCTATCATTTATTGTAGAGAGGGATCTTGGTGTGGCCTCGCTTTATGATTACTACGTTAATGGAGCAGGTAAGAAATCTGTGCCAAATTGCCACCTCGTACCCGCCGAAGTCGGTTACGATGTTGAAAACACCGAAATATTAAAAATTGTGGCAAGTCCATTACAGCGTAATGGTATGGTTGCCCCACCTGGATTCTCTGTACTGGGTTCAATTCCCCGTGCTTGCGCTCATTCCACAATTATTTCTAAGAGTTTTTCCTCCAGCGGTGTTTCCTAACCTAACCTAAAATAATATTTACATTAACAAACATCTCCAGAATCAGTATATGATACGCAAAGTACGTTCAAGCTATGTAAACTATGCTAATTATTGCAGGGTTCTTAAGTAATCCTATGGTGGTGGGAGGGCAGGCATTCATCTCGACGTCACAAGTCAAGAAGACTGGTCTGGACTGGCCAGACATACAATTATATATTTTTGGAATTGGAACTTACATTGACTCAATTAAGGATTTCTCTCGTGGATATGGTTACAAATACGAATTACTGCAGAAAATGGTGGAGAAGGAGATCGGGAATGATGGATTCCTCATCATCTCAACCCTAGTCAGACCAAAAAGTGTTGGAGAAATATTATTACGAGATAAAAATCCGTTCACGAGTCCCAATATTGATCCTCATTATTTTGAGCATCCCGCTGATTTAGATGCAATGGTTGAAGGTAACCAAAAAATCACCAGGGGGCGGTCCAGTATGCATTAAAATTTGTTTTTTCCTTTATTATTTTCAGCTGTAAAATTTTCGTTGGACTTGGTTGAGAAAAGTAAATCATTTCAAAAACTTAATGCCACTTTCAATGAAGCTCCACTTCCTGGGTGTGAATCACTGGTTTATAGGAGTTCAGAGTACTGGAAATGTTTCGTACTTACCATCGCGAGTACACTTTACCATCCGGTAAGGTTATAAATTTTGAACGGCGCTGAAAGTCCCTAATTTCCAAAATACTTTTATCGTTTCAGGTCGGAACTGTTCGAATGGGAAAAGACGCGTCTGACCCGAAAGCAGTTGTCGATTCGAAGTTACGGTAAATTCTGCTTTATTTTCTAAAAAATCTGACTACCTCGTGATTGACACCATTTTTAAATTTTCAGAGTCATTAATACAATTGGTCTGAGAGTCGTGGACGCTTCTATCATGCCAGTAATTCCAAATGCAAACACGAACGCCCCCTGTGTTATGATAGCTGAGAAAGCGGCAGATATTATTCGGGACTACTGGGCTGAACAAATGCTTGTTTGCAATGCAAGAGATCATTTAAGTTTTCAAGATCATGATAAATGCTATTATATAAGGCATGTCTAGTGTGTGAATCCGACTAATGCAATTAAAATAGTGTCGGCAATGTAAGACAATCAGTAAACATTGACAAATTTATTCCTATAGAGTCAATCAATTACAAATTAGAGATGGCACATTTAATATCAAAGAATGTCACAAAATTTTAATAGTAATTAGCAGGGTAGCGGTTAGCAACAACTGGTAATT
Source organism: Protaphorura quadriocellata (assembly GCA_034698945.1). Lineage (NCBI taxonomy): Eukaryota > Metazoa > Arthropoda > Collembola > Poduromorpha > Onychiuridae > Protaphorura > Protaphorura quadriocellata. The sequence goes on from JAQGCA010000914.1 coordinate 7,557, forward strand.
TGTGATATCCATAGCCACCTTGAGGATTTCGTATCACGACCTTCCCAGATGCGGGGTAAGACCCATCGGGTATAGCCGGGACAACTATGCCCTGCTGTGAGGGTGGGTAGGAAGCCGGTGGTGGCGTTGGGTAGGCGCCCACTGGTGGTGGTGTTGGGTAGCCAGCCACTGGGTAGGACCCCACTGGTGCCCCGGGTGCCGCTGGTGATGGCGGAGGATATGCAATTGACGAAGGACCTGCACAGCTATCCTTTTGGTCAACTTGATGAGGATAGTTGCACGTTGAAAAACGTTGGTCAAAAACGGTACCGGCTGGGCAATGAAATTCATAACGTCCGGTAGAGGACGATGATTCAGCGTGTGATCCTGGTGGGAGAACTACGCAGCGGTAAAATTTACCACAGTCCATTTCATCGCGGTAATATCCTTCGGAAGCAGGGCATGCCTCTTCTTGTCTCAGGGTGCGCCCTATTTTAAAATATATTGAAGGAAGTCATTAATTGAAATATAAAAATTAGTGGGTTTATTTGTAAATGCAGGGTGGCCTTTTTCATTGTGGCAACTTGTCGTATGCCTATATCTCCCGCAGTTTGAGTGAAAGAATTTTGAAAAAAAAATATGACCGTATCCTATATGGCCGTATCCTTCCAACTTGTCCGAGGATACGGTCATATTTCTTTCAGAATTCTCTCACTCAAACTGCGCGAGGTATAGGCATACGAAAAGTGATCACAATCAAGCGCCCACCCCTATTACGCCAAGGTAAAAAATGCTACAAATTTTTGACTTACCAAATTGGCCGGCTGAAGTTATTGCCAGGAAAAGAAGAAAACTTACAACCTTTAGAAGTGTGGTGGAACCTAGAACATTTACATAAAAATAATTTACCGCAGGGTTACCGAAGCACTTTAATTCTGTAGAATTTGGACAATATTTTACTGGAAATTTTCATTGCGTTATGTGGTATATTGGTATGTCATTTATTTCGAACAATTAAGAAATTCTAACTTCCATATACTAAATGAAAAACTACCTAATCTCTAATAAACTGTGACGATTTTGGACAATATTCTTTAAAATTTTATTTGAACTTACTCATTTTGAAATGCGAAAATACTGTGCCTAGTCCCAAGACTGAAGCGGTCAACTAATTAACAGCTAAACAGTTCCCGAAGCGAATAAAACAAGACTGAAGATAATTTGACAGGTTGGTTTGCTTAAATCAGGTTCATCTGCGGAAAGATTTCTTCCCCGGGCACATTTCTACCATTTTAAGGCAACTTTGCCCGAACAGGATTAATTCCATTGAACCAGAACCAAGCCAGCCAAACTATCAATTAATTCTCACGGCCTACAGCCTACAACACCTACCTACCTAAACATTTCCATAGTTAGTCAAGTCTGGAGCAACAAATTTTTTGCAAAGAAAACATTGCAAAAAATGGATAATTCTTCATGATACAGGTTCATCCATGAAAAATATTTTTATTTTTTAACTTGAAATTGAACGTTCGTGAACTTGAACTGAAAACCTGGTTCGACGTTCGAACGTCAAGAAATCTCAGAAACCTGTCTATGCGTGAATTCAGATCACGAGTAGGGATTAAATACATAATTCTTTATTAACGAAGACACTTGTCGTGATTGACATTTGCTAAGATCGCAGAATCATATAATTATTTTACAAGGAAACCATTTTACATGTAAAAACAGTAGAATTACTCAATTTAACTTGACAACGTTGGCTTGCTTGGCTTAGGTACGCTCATACTGTTCAAACACACATAAGAAATCAAGCTAGCTATTTCAAAACTGAAGACTACAACACTTTTGGTGACCTATTTTCTCCCGTGTCACGAATTATGATGTCAGCAGTCAATGACGTCATGACTAAGCATTACCGGCATGACCAAAATTTTTATGTTAACTATAGGAATCGGTTTACTTTCTGTGGGACTCAAATTTTGTAAAATCCTTTGTCTTTTCTTGATTGGACAGTATGAGCTTACCTAGTAGGAAAGTTGTCAAATCATTAGTTTAGTTTAACATTTGGAAGACGTCCCTCGTGAAACAAAAAAATTGCACAAAAACTAACAGGTAAATTGGCAGATTAAGAAAACCCGACGGCACATGGGATGGGATCGTGTATTTCGCACATGCAAAAATTCTGTTATTGTCAGTTAGCATCTCAAAACAAGGTGGTCTATGGACGAAAGTCAACAAAAATGTATGTATCGATATAATATATAAGTTCGATGACTGCGGCATTTGACATGAAATTGACTTATTTTGTCACCTTGTCGTGTTGTTTGACTGGTGTCACACTCATTTAAATTGCTAATCATGGGCGTCGATCCAAATCTCAAGTCAAATAAAATGAATGGCTTCCAATTAATGAATCTTGATTGCCTGGCCACGTTTGGATTTTGTTGTTCCGTTTAATTTTTAATGCTATTTAATGTCCGTAAATCAATGAAATGTCAGTTTTATGGCGTGTTTTGTCAGCTACTTGTCAAGTTAACTCAAATTTATGGTTCTCGGGGTTCTCAATGTCATTTTTTAAATTAAATTTCTATCATTATATATTTTTTAAAAACATTTTAATTGGGTTAATTTTTAAATATTTCATACAAATTCAGACCACTGAAGTTAAATTTTCCATCATTATCAAAAACTGGATTAATGCAGAAATTGTTGTCCGTATAATTTTGATTAAACCACTTTCCAATACTCGGATAAAATTTCCTATCCTTTTCAAAATCTATTGTATTGAGTTTTGTACAAACATCACACCAACTTTGATTCATTGACTCGCCATCACTTGCAATCACAAATTCCTTCATCCACTCAAAATATTTTAAATATTCCTTGGGATTTTGATCCAAATATTTTAAATAATTTGCCAAATCCAATGCAGTGTCAAAATCGAAGACATTGATGTATGACCCTGGTATAGCCACTTTTTTAAAACTTGGGTGAGCATAAACAATTGGGACCATTCCGGCCTTCATGGATCTGTACATTTTTTCACTCACATAATCCGTACAAATAGAATTTTCGAATGCGAGCCAAAATTTGTAATTTTTTCCAAATTCTTCATAACAATTTAATGCGTTACACCTAGAATGGCCACAACTACCATAAATGTCAATTGGAATGTAATTCTGTAATATGTTCACATAATGTTCCCGTTTGCTCGGTGTATAGCAGTTAGAAACCATCCAAGTGACCAACTTCTTATATCTGAGGGATTCCGAGGTAGGTATTTTATATTTTGGTCGTGACCCCGCCGCTGCTCCCGATATTCGAAGAAATCTTGCTGCTGGCCAAATAATATCCGAATCTCGTCGATACGACATTGTCCAATTGAACTTGCTTTCAAATTGATACCATTTCATGCCGATTCTTGCATTTGCTGGAGACTCTATTCGGAAGAATACCCAGATTTGGTTTGCGATATTGTGGACAGGTGGCGGTGGTCGATTGGTTGCGGGGAGCCCTTCCACGAATAAGGCATCACTGGAATTGTACAAAGATCTATTCATAGTGAATTCACACGTGTAAGGACAGTTCTGGAACGTTTCACTTGAAACAAACCACCCAGCGATACTGTCACTTCCATAGCAAGATGTCCAGAGAAGTATTAATTTCTTTTGGGTCACATTTTCCAAAATTTCGGTATCACCCGTGATATCAGCAACGATCTGTGAAGATAATTCGGCGATACTGACATTATTTACTGCTTTAGACGTTTTCGTGGACGATTCGGTGTCTGAAGACTCGGAATGTTGATTTGTCCTGATGAATGACCACCAATTTTGATATCCGGTTTCTCCGACGAAATTCGTGTAAAATTTGTATGGTTTATTTTCATACGAACCATAATTTATTGTCGTGTAAACCATGCAAGAGATTGTGAAGATAATAGCAGCCCAGAGCCCACGTTTCTTCGAAAACCAAGTTCTCCCGGAAATGTTCATTTGTAATGACAATTGTTAGTTCCACTGCAACCGGTTTTTCTACCACAATTTAGAGTCAATTCGCAAATTAAAACCTGAAACTAACAATGCGAGAAAATTAAGGGTAATTTTTTGGTTAAGCTGTGAAAGATTTGAATAGCTAGTAAATTGATAGCCCGATAGATTTGAAATAAAATATGTGATTAATTTCTTGCATAATTGCGGGACTTATTCTGAATGTCTATAAGTGTCTGGTTGAGTGAACTAACTTTGTATGACATATGTAACTTATTTCAATTTGGTTTAATTTACACAGATGTGAGGTGGAATGACTGTTCATTGAATTACAGGTATCGAGATTTCTTGATTCAGCTGTTTCTTCAGTGATTACGCTCATGGGACACGCTACACCTATCGAGATTGGAGAATGACAAGCAATAGTGTCTGCAATTTTGAAATGCAATAATTTGTAATAGAAACTAAATGCTGGAATGATTTTCCGTCCTCGTTCTGGACGAAGCTTCCGGAAATTCAAAATTTGTCGTTTGTTTTAAAAAATGTGCATAAAATACAGTTTTTTGTATTTGACAGTTCAATAAAATGTGTTCTGGAATACATTTTTTTACAATTCACATTTTTCAATTACTTTCGCAAGTTACATTAGTTTAAAACATTACAAAAGAAAAAGCCTGAGCCGCGCTGTTTGTGTTCCGTAATTGTAATTGAATCCATTCAACATGTAGTTTATCAAGGATGTATTTGTATAAAATAATGCCACAACCCATAGCCCATTGACTTGTTTATAATGCAGGTAAAATCATCATATCTTTCGGTCGAAGTCTAAAGTTTTGGTTTGCTGTCAGAACTATAACAATAGAATCCAAGAGCACTATCTCTCCTTACTTCGTTATCAGCAACTCAACTTAACTAAATAATAGAACTCAGACCGTGGGTTTTAATCCTGGAAATAGTTTATAACAATTCTAATATCCGTCTGTCTGCCTGTCCCACGTTCTTCTCTACTACCACATCATTTATGCAACGTCAGATTAATATTTTAGCAGAAGTCACAATAACCTCTTCGGCGGTTTCATTGGAATTGTACTGTAAAGGCATGCCGTTAAGAGTTGGGTTTGAACACACAACATTACGAGACTGACTTAACCAATTAGCACATTGGTGTAATTTCAAGTAAACTGTACGCAGTCAGTTTTTCACTGTTTCTGACTAACTCACCCCAGCGATCCGAATTCGTCTTCGGGCATTAGTTTATCCGGAAATCCGAATTCGGTTTTTCAACTTTGTCCTTCATTTGTGGCGTCATGGGTCATCGTAGCGACCTTATGACCCCCCATGAACAATACATCGTTGGAAAACCCCTGAACTGTTGCTTCAGAATCCGAAAACCAGAGGTCGCTACGATGACCCATGACGTCACAAATGAAAGTCAAAATTGACTAACCGAATTAGGATTTTCGGGTAAACTAATGCCCGGACCGGAGACAATTTCTGTCGACGGATTACAATCGTACCGCGGATTCCTGCGGTCCGAGTTAGTCAGGAAAGACCTGCACACCGGTTACTTGAAATTACGCCAACATGCGTAGTATAAAGTAATGATCACATAATGTCACCAGACGGGTTGTACCATATGAAGTTGTCCTAATGTTAAGGAGACAGGCCCGAATGTTAGATAGATATCGCCACGTCGTAGACGACACTTGACGGACGTCAGAGTTTATGACTTCCGTTGGGAGTACGCTCCTTATTCCTACAATGTAGTAGTAAAACGAAACGGAGCAGGCCCCATAATGTTAAAGAGATATAGCCCTTTTATACACTCCATCACTGGGTTCTTCCATGGACTATCACGCAGTTTCGACTGTTTATTAAAATAAATACGTTCAGATTGACCATCAAACTCCCAGGGAAATGAACTCATTAACAAATATCCAAATATTCATCGGTCACGAGTTGCTTTATCTTCAGTAACTAATCCACCGGCTCAAAGATGGAAGGCATGAGAAGGTCGTTCGGTTCAATTGTAAAAATAATTGTCAAAGTCCAAACACTCGAGTAACTGAACAAAATCACCATGTGCAGAGGTAAATAAAAACTTCTATAAACATGAAAATCGAGAGCATTTTTTATTCATTCCTGTCTCGCAAAGTGAATACGTTAGACCAATTTTTTTTTCACAATGAAGGCAATTTCATTAGTGTTTTTGCTTAGGTTATTTTTAAAATGTGAAGGGGCAAATATTCTTTTCTACTTTGTAACTTCAACATTCAGCCATCGGATAGCAGTTTGGCCACTGGTCGAAGGACTGGCCAATAAAGGTCACAATGTGACATTTTTAAGTGGATTTCCACCACTCAACCGCCATCCAAATGTGACGGAATTCTTTCCGGAATCGTTTAAAGCAAACGATGGAAAACTGACTGAAGAAAGTATTCTTCAGTTGCGTCTTCTTGGAAGACAAAACGAAGTTTGGGATAATATTCCAAAATTAGCGAATCGAGTCTGCGAATTGGTGTTTAAGGACCCAGAAGTTCAAGAGTGGATTGACCGGTCAAAGTTTGACCTCGTCGTATTGGGTGGATTTTGGAATGACTGTGGACTTGCCATTGCATACAAACATAAAGCAAAATTCATTCAATTCAGTCCTACTTCATTCCTCATGTGGTGGAATGATGATTTTGGCCATCCACCAGAAAGTTCTTGGATTCCAGATTTGGACATACAAATTCCACTGCCCATGAGTTTTCTGGATAAAGTGTACAATACTTTGAGACCACTTTATTGGAAATATTGGGTTTTAGGATGGAATCATGAGCCTGAGGCTGACAGAATTATCAGGAAATATTTGGATGTTCCGGGAATGCCTTCAATTCCAGAAATGTGGAAAAATACAAGTTTAATTCTCATGAACACACATTTCAGTTTTGAATTCGCAAGGAGTTTACCTCCGCTTTATGTTTCCGTCGGAGGATTACACATTCGGGAGGAGGAGTCCAAAAGACCTCTGCCGACGGTAATATTCTAGTCAAAATTTCAAATCTTGTACTAAATTTGCAAAGTATTGTTAACTGCATGCAGCACGGCTGAGCACAATAATAAGGATACTCTAGCTTTCGCCAACTTGCCCGAATTCGTACTATTTTCAATATTTTGCAATTACTTCGTTCACGACCTCTTGGAAGATTTTGTAGTTTGCAATGAAAATTAATGAAATATTTCACCCCTTGAAAGATATCCAAAACCTTGCGAAAATTAAATCAAAGAATAAAAATCATTGACATTTAATTTTGAACAGGAATTGAGCCAATTCGTTGAAGACAGTGGTGAAAATGGATTCGTTTACTTCAGTTTCGGATCAGTCGCAAAAGCTTCAGCATTTCCACCAGAATTACTCCAAATATTCTATGACGTCTTCGAGAGCTTTGGCACAAAAACACGATTCGTTTGGTCATTTGATATGGATCGACCAAAGGAAATGCCAAGTAATGTATTGACAATCAAATGGGCACCGCAGCATGCCATACTTGGTAAGTCCGTCCGACTTGTGAGTGTAAGGTTGGCTAATTTGCCCCAATATCGTGAGTGTGTGTCAATTTGTACTAATTTGTGGAGTATTAGCCAACCTTACTAATATAAACTTATTATTAGGTTATAAATGTTCTTGTCCGAATTTTCAGCTCATAAGAATATCAAGGGGTTCATTACACAAGGTGGAGCCATGAGCCTTCAAGAAGCGATTCATTTCAGAGTCCCCGCGATTTTGTTCCCTCTTTTCGGGGATCAGGACAATAATGCAGCTGCATTGGAAAGAAATGGCTGCGGAATAAAGTTAGAAATAAGAGGACTGGAGAGGGAAACACTGAGGAAAGCCATTTCGGACCTATTGACTGATACTCGGTTAGAAAATACACTTGAGCTTTTGATAATTTTATCCATGTGGGATTGAACTTTTGGGTTTCAAGAAGGACACCGCGCAATCCTTAGCCCGTCAGGTTTGTTTTGACCTTCTGAGCCATTGACCTTCCGAAAGAAGGTTCTACCCTAAAGAGTCTAACCGTTTGGCAGCTACTAATACAGACGATAAATACATTTTGTAAAGTCACAGGCATCCGAGACGCATTATGTCACCAAGTGTATTGCGCCCATGTGCTTCCAGTTGACAAATGTTAAAACCATTCGGGGCATGACGCCATGACCGTCACGAAAGTTGTTGCAGAGGTCAATGGCTACACCATAATATAAAACATGCAGCTAAATCCGATCTCCTCCTATTTGCCGTAAGGACTTGTGCGGTGTCCTCTTCTGCACAAGTGACATATTATCTGATGAAACACTACTAGGGTCAGACTGACTTTTGAACTTTTTGGATTTGATTGTCAAGATACAAATCGGGAGTAAACGAAGTATCGAAACGATTTAAGGATCGTCCGAACACTGCTCTGGAAACGGCCGTTTGGTGGACAGAATACGTGTTAAGGACTGAAGACACTTCATTCCTGAAACCACTTTCTATGAATCAATCCTGGTACGAGATCCGACTCCTGGATGTATGGGCATTCATTTTCTGCTCTCTACTTGCCGTATTACTTTTAATAGTTTTTGTAATTCGGTTTTGCTTTCGTGTTTTAACTTCAAAATCAGTTAAGCTTAAGAAATCCTAATGTACAGAAATAGTTTCATTAATACAAAGCTAGCGATATTGCGAATTTCTCATGTGGAAAAAATTAGAAATATAAATTCGTTTGAATTTGAAAATAAAATAAAATCGATATTTTTGAGTAACGACTATGCTTTTGGGTCCTCTCTTATATTATATTAATAACATTATATAATGATTCCTAATTTTTGATAATAATTTCTGATATCCCACATGCTTAGTCAAATGATGGCTTATCGTCTATTTCTACGAGGAAGAAAGCCGCAGCCCTATTATAGGGGTTAAGAATTCACCTCATTTTGACGAATGCATTGGAGCACTATCACCACACTACACCGTCTTATCCACCGATTATCCTCGTGGTACCCGACTTTGCTACCCCATTACGTCACCTTACTATTTTATAAAAGCGAGAGTGGGGAAAACCCCTTCGTCTGCAACGTAAAGTACTCATAGTATAAGAAAAGTCGTTTCTGATAATATACCAAGCCCGGGGAATCGAACCCCGTCCCAACATAAAGCAAATGGGAACCGTATACTACTACGCTGTCTTGCCTTTGGTTAATTTAATAAGCATAGACAGCAGTATCATATGAAAATGATTTTATTTGATATATTGTTAAGTGTTAACAATTTTGACTCGTAATCAATTAAAGTAAGAAGTGATCCAACCAATGGCAATGCCAACAAGAATGACGACTGGAAGTGATGAAAATATCTGGCTTGATTTGGCGGCGGTCGTACTTTCCTCCATTCCATCTCTTTGTTCCAGTAGAACTTCATCCATCAATTTTTGAGAGAAAATACATTTCCCTGTCGTATTAGTTTTGTCCTCTGTAAATGAGCACATATGCCCTGCTGTTCTGTTGCAGAATTTAGTAGTCTCATTGACAAAAATATTCTCCAGAGTATTAAATATTTGGTAAAGTGCCTCGGCCATTACTCCACGATCGATCTCGGGCAATTTTGCTCGGATTGAGTCAATTATTTGTTGCACATCCGGACCGCAAGGTTGTTTAACTTTGAGAGTTTGAAATACAGACAATCGAGTCTTCAATTCTTCAAGGTAATCGTCGTTATCTGGTTCATAGCAGACTGGATGAGACTCAATTAATCCACACACAAGCAATGGTCGATTCTGTAAAAAAAACATCATAAAGTTACAGGAGTGGTCACAAATGTTATAGAAAAATATGTGGCGTTGGAATTCCCTCGATTTTTGATATGTCGTAGCCCTTGTGATCCTGAACTACTTTTGTGAAGGTTCTACCCCAAAAAGTCTAACCGTTTGGCCGCTGGAAATACACAGGTAGGCATGTGCGATGCCGTATAGTGACTTTCACTTTCGCTTTCACTCTACGGCATTGCAAATGCCCACATGTGTACTCCTAGCGTCCAAACGGTTAGGTTTTTGGGGGTAGGACCTTCACAAAAATTGTTCAGGATACCGAGGGCTACAACATATATGAAAATCCAGCGAATTTCAACACCGTACATTTTTCGATTAAATATCTTGCATTAGAGACAGTGTATTTAATTAGTTCATACCGTCGGCGGAAGTGAATCAACTTTTCCTCCACGGAATCGATAGAGACAAAGACTTTTGTTTCCAAATCCTTCGATGGCACTAATGATATCTTTGTAGTCCTTTTTTGTATAAACCGTCCCCGTCACTTCCAAATTCTTAATTTGCCGGATTACTCGAGCAGCCTCTAATTCCATCTTCCTATTACAGAAACTGTACTTCTTTAGATTGAACAGACTTTCCAATCCTGTAGCTTTTTCACTCAACTCCTGAAAAGCTTCCAATTGTTTATCATATTCAGGAATGTCAGCCGGCAATGTGCTCGGGATAACTCGGGTAAGAAAAGCCGTGGCTTTGACATTACAATCTTTCCCTGTGGTCCCCGGATCAGGACATGAACAATATGAAGGGGTCTTTTTATCTGGTACTCCGGATTCTGATTCACTTTTGCAGTCCCCTGGGCATTCTACGTTCTTGATACCTTGAAATCCTTCAATGAGTCCAGTTTTCCCAATCCCAATTATCCCCACACCTTTGTTTTTAATATCTTCCTCACGATTACATAATTCATGCTTAGATTTGAATGTGCATATTTTTTTGGTTTCGTCGTACTTTGACGGTGGATTGCACTCACACTTCTTACTTTCAGCCCCACAGATTAAAAGAAGTCCATTGTCACAAAATGAAGTCTTCTCTTCAAAGATCTTTTCCAAATTTTTAGTACGAATCGTGAAGTCATTCCATTCTGATTCTGGTGATGTGAAGAATTGAGTGTGTTGTTCCGGATTGCAAGCATCACCATAGTTCAAACGAGGTAAGGTCTTATATTGAGTTGCTAGTTTCTGATCCAATTCCCGGATGGATTCATCCGCACAAAGAAAGTCCATGAATAAATTCAACTCTAAATTGCATAGTGCTGGACAGAGTGGATCGTCGACTGGTTTGTTAGTTTGAGGAGAATCCATATCACCAACGTAGTAGAATGGATCGTAGTATGTACGGGTTGGAGTTGATTTACCTGGAATCCCACAATAACCACCGATATTTGTCACACATGCCCGAACATTCCAAGTTAGGCCAGGTCGACATTCACAGATTTTCTGGGAAGTGCAAGTCAGGTGTTGGTAAGGGTCACAGAAGATTTGTCCAGAGTCAATCAATTTCTCTTGCCAGGCTTTGTAATCAATACTATTCCAATCAGGCACTTCGGATGCCAGTAATTTATTTGTTTTCTCATCACTCGAACAAGTTTCATTTGGGCCACGATACAAACTTCGGAGAAGGATTTCGTTCGTCACTAATTCTTGAACTCTTTTTGTACAACCTGAAGCGCTTTGAACACATTTTAACAATTCCGCCACCTTTTCGGGACGTTTTCCATACAATTCATCTAAGTAGACAGAAAAATTTTCATTGTTAGATTTATTCAAGTGATCTTGACAACGCTTTCTTACTGGGTAAGCTCATACCGTTGTTTACAAATTCCAACTGTTACAGAAATCCACCCAATTTCACTATTTCTCTTTTGTAAAATCCTCCTTCACTTTTTTGACAGTATGAGCTTACCTGGTAGGAAAGTTGTCAAATTATTGTACCCCGGGAGTTCAAATTCTAATAGTGTTACCTGTTTTGAACCGTTTGACGACATCCTCAACTTGAGCCTTGGTCACAGTTCGCGCACTGCGTCCTTCGGTCAGAAATGAACAGAAAATCAGAAGTACGACAAGGTGAGCGGAGGTGAATTCCAAAATCCCTGCCATTGTCCAAAAGAGAATTCACAGAAAGTCACGACTTATGACGATAGTCTATCCATTAATTACATTTCAAAGAAATATTCAATGAAATTAACAGGTTTGATTATTTCTCAAACCCGAACTTGCGCAGGTATGCGTGGTCTTCTCAAAAAGCTCAAAAGCCGACTCCTATTTACGCCAAAACAAAACAAAACAATAGTACAGAATATCAAACAAGACTTGAAATCTGGTTTCCATAGCGTCGAAAATGTCACTTTCAATCCGGGGTTTAGAAAAATCTTTTAAAAAAACCTTAAAATCAAAAACTGTATATATTTTCAATTAAATCATTGAAAGTAGCTAGAAAGCTAGTTAAAAGACACTCTATCCCTAACTAATAAAATCATTTCCTTCTCAAACCCGACAATCACGAGGAATATCCAAATTATAACCTTTATTAACAAGAAAGTATGAATAGTCTTAAACTATTTATTTGAATGAAATTGCTACTCAGATATCAGATATGACTCAGAGATGTCATAGAATAGAAAATATTTAAATATTGATACTTCATAATTTTCGTAATATGATTCATTGAATATAACATAAATTGTAATACATTTCTATGAACTGTCAAAAAAAAAATTGCCGTATTATATTATTTTATAATTTATATCAGCACTTAACGTCTAATGCAGTCCTTGATAAATGTGCTCAGCGTATTTACCGAATGGTCCATCCAAAATAGAGGGACCTCTCCCTGTTTTTACTTCTCAGATCAATTTAACATTTAATTTGTTTATTTATCATTTAAATATTAATTATTTAAATAAATTTGAAACGAAATAATTCAATATTAGTGATACTTTTGAATTTTGAAACCATGGATTGAAATAAAAGAAGGACTGTCATTCTATTCAGTAAATACAGCACTTCTCTCTTAACGAGAAGATGATGAAGATGATTTCTCGTAACGTCTTCGTCGTGCTGGAACTGGAGACCTCCGATTTCGAGCCACTGGTGGAGATCGTCGTCTGAATGGTGAGCGATTTCTTCCAGGAGGAGACCATTCTAAATAATTCATGATAAAATAAAAATGTTTTAAATTGTGAAGGTAAAATTATTCTTGCCAAGCTCAAGGGTAGGACAAGGACTGACTGTAGTTGATTTAAAGCTTTGAATTCTTCCTACTACTATGGGTACCCTATCCACGCCAAAATGCAAAAATATGGTGCCATATTTGACCCACCACGTCTTCAAAATATGTGTATTTCTTTAGATGTAACAAAAAGAGACTTACGTCGCCGCCGATTCATTCGTGGTGGTGGAGATCTCCGTGTCATCATTAACGGTTGTCGATTCATAGGACGTGGAATTGGTGGTGGGATGTTCAACACAGGTGCAGCTGTGATTTCCTGAGGTTGGAATTACAATAATGTTAAACAACTTGAAAATATTATTTGAAAATTGAAAAATATATATAAAATTCTCTGGCAGGATTATAACAAAAAATTCCATGGAAGCAATTAACTACACGTGAGCTATGCGTATATACAGAATTCTACATTTTTAAAATAAAGGTACTATATGAATGAAATTAATAGAACAAGGAAGTAAGTACCTGGCCGTCGATTTGTCCACCGTCCATATTTTTCATAGCCGTTTCAGCTTCATCAGCAGTAGTGAAGTCAACATAAGCAAATCCTTTTCCCAATGCAGGGTAACTCCGCTCGTTTGGAAAATCGATCCCCTAAACAATAGCAAGAATAATTTACCACGTTTTTTTAAATAATTTACCACGTTTTTTTAAATAATTTAATATCATCCTACAAGCAAAAATTGGTATACTTTTATAGTTCCAAAACAAGAAAATATTTCTTGAACGTGTTCCCTCGTAACATTACGAGTTAGTCTTCCAACATGAATTTTAGTTGGGCGTGGAGTCGGACTTCTCTCCTTCCGAACTGGAGGACCAGCTAAAAATAATAATAAAAAAAAAACAATAAAAAATTCTGATTAATTAAGGTGATATCTATTGTATTCTAATATTTTTTCCTCTCGGCTATTCCTAATCAGTTATCAA
>JAQGCA010000915.1:0-21524 GCA_034698945.1 Protaphorura quadriocellata
TCCGTAGACACTTGATAAATAGTTAATATGCGGAAATATTAAACTTTTAACTAAAATCTCTAAATTGACATTCGACAAGACAGGTCGAAGGGTGTACAATGGCGATATCTTAGCATATAGCATGCGTGTCAGGTGAGATATATGCACTCTGTATGATAGCATATTGTCAATGTGAAACCTTAAGATTTTTACAGACACCTTAGATCTAAGTTGTCTAAGTTAAGGATGAATATTAGAGAATGACGTATTGGGGCCGTGAGGCGTGGCCTTGTTGAGCCACGTGAGTCAAATGAAGGAGTTGAGAGGGAAAGCCTTGGGAAACTCACAACACTTTCCAAAGAGAAACGGCGAACGGCAGTGGTTTATAAAATCACAGACAGTAACTCATCACCAACTAAATACTAAACTAATTCAACACAGTGATAATTCACATAAAAAGAAAAACTAAACACAAGTCCAGTTAACATTTTTAACCTCATCTCCAATCGCTTACCAATAATTAACTCCTTCAAAAAAGTAATAAAAATATTAAACATCCAATAAGCTACAAATTGAATCCAAAATTCAATATCAACTCAACTCCAATTTAGTATTGACTTGAGCCAATCAGTCACTCAACCTCGTACAATCTTTGATTTTAGGATTAGTAGCAGCGGTAAGTCAGTAATGTGTTTAATTAAATAATTAGGTGATACAATTTAAGTTATCCTCTCGTCATAACTTTTGATACCCCCGTACCTGTACTTCGAAACCGAAACCAAGGGGGGTCGGAGAGCATTTTGTATACAATTTTATGATAGAATACGTCTAACACTTAAGAAGAGTCATTGATATTCTAAAATTTATAATTTTCAGACACTTGACTTCAAAACGAACAACGTGGACGAAATGAATGGTGTGAGTGCGACGTACCAAAGTGAGGATGATTATGATGACTACGGAGGAGGCAAAAGTAATTTGACGTCACAATACAGTGGTCCAGCTTTGAATAGCGCCAATAATCCTCAAAATGCAAGTTGTACAAGTACAAGCCAGAGTCAGGTCTCAAATTTTAGCTCAGGTCAGGGTTCATCCGGAGTGCGAGGACAAACTTGCTGCCTCATCGATGATGGAAGAAGATGCCATAGGTCGGCCGGGAATGCCAGCTATAGCAAACGTATTCAGAAAACTGTTTACTACAAACGCCTGCGTCTAGAGAATGATACTCAGGTAAGAAATTGACAAATGAATGAATCCGAGCTGATAAGTATGAGACTGCGACCATACGGCAACTTTTATGTTGTACACATTAATGGTTTCAGTCGTGTCTTCCCGAGGGAACAAATGAAGACTAACTGAACATATTTTGATTCTAATGACTTTTTGATGAAACAGGCAATGCACATATACATTTGTGACCACCACAAAATGGTCATACAAAATGCCAGAACTCGTCAGAAGCGAGATACCGATGATGAGTTGAATGAAGGGGATGACGCGCCAGAAGTGGATTTGTACCAACTTCAAGTGAACACACTGCGACGTTATAAAAAGCATTACAAGATACCTAGTCGGCCTGGTCTGAATAAGGCGCAACTTGCGGACGTAAGATTCTTATTTGACCATTAATATCGTACTCTAAGAACTTATTATATCTGAACATCACACTGTACTTCCACATTTATCTGATTTACAGATCTTGATGCGACATTTCAAAACGATTCCGGTGTCAGAGAAAGAAATAGTTACGTATTTCATATACACTGTGAAGTCGGAGAGAAATAAGCTTGATAATAATCGTCCTGAAGGTTCTGGAAGTGAATATCCAGATCGGTATTAATTGATTTAGAATCTAAGTACTAGTTTCCACATCATGGTAATCGGTAATGACTGTTGATTTTGTTTTATTATTGTGTTTTTCATGCGATACATTTCTGTAAACTCAAGGTAACTTAAATTTCCCTGTCGTTTACGACCAAAACGCTTTATTAAGGGGCGGCCACCGATATCCAACCCACCGTGACTATCCCGACATCATGAGTGAACTTCCGAGGCAGTTGAGTTGATCGCCAAACCGAGGGTGCAAGTGTGCTCTCAACCCTCAACACATAATCCATGCGTTGGTGGGGCGATCTAATTCATCTAATGTATCACTTGGACTGATATGTCAGTTTTATTTCGGCTTTTTCGAAAAACTCTGGCGACAATTTAACGAACTCCTCTACCTCTAATTCCACTGGAGAACATACGTTCAGAATTCTTTTAAGAATATTTTGTCGGAACGAGATGTTTTGACTTTGACAACAAATGAAATTGGATCGAAGGGGGCCCGTTTATCGAATCTTAATACTTAACAGAATTTAAACTAAGCGCCTAACCCATCTCTAGAATGTCAAGTAGTCTGGAATAATTGTTTCTAGAAGCCATTCCTTTTCCTTTGCATGATAAATATTTTGTGGTACGTTTTGGTTTGAACAAGGAGACCACCGACCACCGTGTTCAGAGCTCAAAAACCAGGCATTTCTTGCCCTACACTCTCCTTAGAAAATTAGAAAAAGTTTTAAATAAATCGTCTGTTAAAATCGTGACTAGTGTGGTTTACTGCTACAGTTGGTTACGATTGTAATAGGAGTAGACGATTTCCTCTGGAAGGTATGGAGCCTTGGACTCGGTTTTAAAATGTGTGACCGATTCGGAGTTCTGAACATGGCGGGAGTTCCCCCTCTGAGCAATAATTGTAATTCATGATTTCTATATTCTAAAAACATTCGTTTCTGACTTCTCAGAGCTTAATATAAGTGTAAAAAGTTCAGTTGTGTTTATGTATTAAAGCATTTGCAAAACATAAAAATAAAAATAAATGAATTCGATGATATAATCAACCGGAACACTTTATTTGGATTGGAGAATTCAGGGTTTGAATTAAATTATTTTATTCGCTTGTAATTTTGATTAGAGTAATAGGTCAGAAATCAAGGAAAGATTAAACTGCTCCGATCTATGTATAATAATCGATTGTCACAACACAAACTAATACTAGCACAAACCTCCTGTTAATGTTTAATGTATAATTATTAACGTATGGCTATTCTCGAGTATTGTGACAAATCTCATGACATTTAAAAACTGATTAACAAAGGTTTCATAAAGCATTACTGTG
The DNA here is from genome assembly GCA_034698945.1 of Protaphorura quadriocellata. NCBI lineage: Eukaryota > Metazoa > Arthropoda > Collembola > Poduromorpha > Onychiuridae > Protaphorura > Protaphorura quadriocellata. Next base: position 3,140 of record JAQGCA010000915.1, read on the forward strand.
CTTGCGTATAAACTCTTCCAACGAATCATCCAGACTAGAAATGCAAATTCGATTTTATCGAACGTAACGAACGTAAGAAAATGTGGAGATCGACTTGGTCACTCATTTTGTTTGAAGTAATGCCTCTTTTCCACACCTACCGATTGATCCCAGCAATTTGAAGAACCCCGTATCCTTCGGTTTCTCCAATCCTCGCATCAGTCGATTCTTCATGACCGCAACAAACTCACGATTACTTAGCTGGGAATCCTCTAATAGTTCAATCGTAAGAATGAAAATTATAATCGATTATTGTCGACTAAGAATTCATTGTAAACTTACGATTTTCATCAAAAATTGTGAAGACGACATCGATTATGTGGTCAGACAACTCTACGTGGGCGACCGTCCGAGCGACATGCTTTAACGTCTCTGCGAAATAAGTAAATCCAGTTCGGTTATAAACAAGTGGCATACACAATTTATAACAATTCTCGTGCACTTACTTTGATCTATCGCAGCACCCGCAATATGGTAGAATGTTAAAGCAGTATCGACATCATTAATGTTACTCAGTAAGTGAAAAAATTGAAGATAATCGTCGAGATAGACACCCGTCGCGTATGCAGGGTCTTTACACCTGCAAATGTAAAAAAACACTTTAAGTTATTATTTTCTAATACGATCCACAGACCAAAATTACCTAAGCATAGTCGTTTGAAATTGTGGTTGTAATATTATAAGAATAATACATACTTCTTTTTCACTCGTTTTATCATTCTAGCCTTCTTCTTGGGTGGATAACCCGCGTAGGCGAGAAGTAATTCTGCAAAATCAATTTCGCTAATGTGACCCTCCGGACTGGGTTCTTTTCGCCGAAACTCCAAATTCAGAATTTCTCTTTGTAACCCTTGTTGGAAATCTAGGAATTTCTCAATTGTAAGTTTCTCACGCCGAGATGGACCAAAAAAGAATGATGTCAGGGCAGAATTCATACCCTAACAAAAGTTACAAGCCCGAATTTAATATTAGTTTGTATTAGTATTGTTAAATTCAGACAAATATTGCTCGATTTGATTTACCCGTAAAGTATTTCCAGCTACGGCATGATCCCTATGTCTAGCACCAAAAGTTGTTCTTTGACGAATTAAGGCTGTCACTTTCTCAAACTCCTCGTGGTCCACATCCCCATCTCCGTTGAGATCAAACATTCGAAAGGCTATCTCAAAGTGGCGTTTCGAGGCTTAAATTTAAAGAACAAATTTTGAAATTTCCGATTCGAACGAAATGACAATCAGATTTAAAGCTAAAGATGACTCACTAGATAGAACAGTTAGCAAGAATATATAATCAGAAAATGAGATAAGCCCGGCACTGCCCAACTTGTAGAATATAGAGTCCGGATCCAGCTCCAACTCCAATCGTCCAGCCAACTGTACCACAAATCAACTTTAATACGGAGTGTTCTGGAGATATTCTTCAAGAAAAATAGGAAAGACTTTTTGAAATAAATAAATACTAAGTTTATACCGAAAATTCCCTTGTCAGCATTCGGCTTTGGAACCATGCACAATGTTTTGAAAAGTAACTTAAAACTCTTAAAAGTTTTAAAAATATATTCTACGTCAGTGCATTTTTCTAAGATATGAACAACATGTGCTCACACCGTTTACTAAATTACGATATACGAGGGTAGAATGACACGCGAATGTAATAAGATGTTTTCTTTTAATTTTCTCCATATACATCCAACCATCTTATTACATTTGTTATCGATATTACTGGTATTCCAATTGTCTAACATTCTAAATCAACAGGTGTAGTGCAGCTACTTGGAATGCCGAATTCTAAAGTGATAGACTCTTCAATACGACAATCAGCAATGTATGCTGAGGGATTTTCTAAGTTTCAACGACAGTCATAAAATACAGAAGATGGTTGCAATAATGAAAGGTTTACTGTTCGAACTTAACTAGGCAAGTAACAACTACGCAGACACATGACATAGCCGGAAAAGGCGTGCAAATATGCATGGCAAAACATAATTGGAAATTGGGCAATAAATTGATGTGAATAGTGAGTGCAGAGATTAGAGAGAACTTCAGAGAGATTACCTCCCCTTTGGTCTGAAAGGCAAGATTGGCGAAGTAGGTGGTTCAAGAGAAGTACAGGTTTGGTTAGTTTGGACAAATCACATAATCACAACGAATGAGAAAAGTCAGTGACATAAATCACACACTCAATTAATTAGAATCAAATACAATGTTATTTCGTATGTATTGCACCCATGTCTTGTTTAACGTACAACACATCAACTACAACGACAAATATGTACGAGTACATTTCTAATTCATATTCAACTTACTTTGGGGTCAAATCTTTTAAACTGATCCAATCCGATTCCTGTAAACCAAATCAGACGTTGAAATCAAATCAACTGATGTTAACAAAGAGGCTGAAACACTAAATTAATACTAAGAATGTCCTGGTCATACCGTCTGGTTGTTTAAGTCCCGGCGTAATTGATCTCAAGAAATCATCTGGAGTCATGAATATTTCTGATTCACCATTCGGATGTTGAACTTGGAGGGTTGCGAAATATCGAAACGTTTTGTCAGGTGTTGAATATTGCCTAATTCGATTTTCGTATTCGATTATCTGGAAAGATTGAGATCAGGAATATTAGCAGAAATCCAACTCATATGGAATCATATTTTTCTACCTTTCTGTCCCGAAATCCAACTTTGTTCATTTTCTTTTTTGTGACAGTCCTTTCTTCGCCCTCCTCACCCCCTGATGAGGATTCATTGATTTCAGGAACTGCGGTGGCGGCTGAGACTGCTGGTGGATTATACTTGCTCTTTATCCATTTCCAAAATCTGTCATGAATTTGAAACAAAGTACGGATTAATTGATCAAGCCAAAATTAATAGACATTTATGAACATACCTGGGCCAATCCAATACACTTCCAATAAGACATGAAGCAATGAAAGTGTAATAAAATTTTGTAAAAGCGAACGCTTGTTCAGGTTTGTGTCCAAAATTACTGTAGCCTTTCCCACTCTTTGACCTGAAGAGTAAATGCCATCTGAAATCTTCGTTCGACGATTTTTTAAAACTTCTCCCTTCACCTTGACCTTGATGACCCACTAGTAAGTGATTTGAGACGGCGAAATACGGACGAAATTGTGAGAATGTGATCCCATTCTGATTTCGAATGATTTGTCCAGGTTGTTGTAGAAAGTTGTTCCTCCGTAAATTAATGGCCAGTGCATTTCGAATGAGCCAGATATCTTGAATCATTGCGAAGAAATTCCAATGGTCACTGTCAACCTCTGCTGACTTGTCCCATTTATTTGGACATTGGATGATGGAATTAAGTTGGAACTTTGTAAATAATTGAAATTGATTTTATTTTTTCTTGACGTAATTTATTTCGTGACCAGATTATCATCCGATACACCCACCACGTGCAAACTCGGCCAATCACGTCTACTCGCGCGAAGTAAAGGGAATTGGAGGAAGTTCGTAGTTCGTAGTCTGTGGAGAAATAGAGTAGAGAAAGTCAAATTCGGAGACAGCAGAGGGTACCCCTAGCAGTTGTTCCACTTTACATGCTTAAATTGCATTGCATTACATGCACCCAACCCAACTACTTTATACTGACTGAACCCTCTCCGTCAGACCACCTGTGTGGTAAGACTGCCTAACAATTAATTGAGACCAGATTTATCGTATAAAATTTTTAGCTGAGAGATAATGTATGGAGAAAGTGGTTCTTGATTCATGAAAAACAATTCGCTTTTTCGTTAACGTTAGTTCACAAGTCTCCAATGTATATCAAGGTGGAAGACTATCATCGTTTTATAGAAAATCAAACCATCCTTTATTTAAAACTTGACTTTTCTTGAATTTTCGAAAATGTTTGCCTTCTTAATCACATTCTATAGCTACAATCTGTCTGTCTTCCCATAGTTAGTCGTATAGTTTTCTGTAGCTCATTCTCACAGCATGAAAACGTGTTACTTCTGACATTGTGTATACAAATTGTGGATGATGATCTGCGCCAGTGGCAGTGGTATAGTGCTATGCAAAATGCAATCCTCGCGAAAATTAGCGGAGTTAGCAGAGAACCCGAAAATATAATATAAGGTAAAGAGTAACTACGGTCATGCAATGCAGGATGCAGATAATCATGGAAAGGTAATAGGGGTCTTGCGAAATCTGGAAATCTGCTGGTCTCGCGATCTTCACGCGTTACGCTTACGCACTGTATGTACTTTAAGAATATTAGGATTTGTCCCGAAGGAAGATTCATGATTCAAAGAGCGATTCGTGAGCACTTTAGGTTCTTCGAATCCCTCCAGCTAAGTTGTCGAAGAATTGTGTTATTTGAATTTTCAAATATTCTTAGTCCAGTTTCAAAATGTGGATGCAACTCCGTTTAATTTTTTGGACAAATGTTCAGTTCTTACATGTGCGGACACCCTGTGATTACCTAGCAAATGCATTTCTTAATTTGTCTCCAGAAACTTTGGTTGAAATTGCAGTGTTGCAGCGGGTTGAGGATGTAAACCGTATAAAAATAAGCTACCGGGATTGAAACTTTAACATCTTGAAAGATGGATGTGGTGGAATCAAGAAATGATGGTTTCAAAGTAAATCAAAGTTTCTGAATGTTCCATGTCCAAAACCGGAAAGTCTGTCCCGAAGTTCGGGTTTGTTTCTCGCGTTTTATCCGCGAAGGGGTGGATATACACAAGATGTCGATGCGGCTAGGGTTTGTGAGCTTTCCCTCAAACTGACGAAAACTTTTTTTTTCGAAAGAAAAATGAGGGAATGACAAAGTGGCAAGAACATGTACGATAATTTCCAGACTTCTAAAGCATCCTAGCCTCTACTTCGTGAGTACACCGTTTCCAATTTTCCGACGAAAAAAAGATCCCTCTTGTTTGGAGGTTTGCACGATGAACTCACCCTGGTCTCCGTGTTCTATCTGCTTTCTACAATCCAATCCAAAGGAAACCCTGATCCATCCAAAAAATCCGAATCCGACCCGCTTGATTTGACCAAAGAATATTTTCTCTCTGGAAAGATGTGCTTCGATACAAGCTGTCCATCCGACACTACCGTCACACCCCAAAAAGCTTCCACAGATTCCAGTTTCCGGGTGAATCCTCTGTTCTAGTACTATAGCTTCCCCATCGAAATGTTTTACCATGATTCACCATCCGAATTAGAAATTCTAAACAAATACAACTTTTTTTTCCAAAACTCATTCAAGAGCTGTAGAGGAGACTTCTACCACAATACCGCTCAAATTCCGAGATGATTGACGAAATCACTACAATTGACAGTAAGAATGGAAATAAAAAATGCACAAACAAGAACGGCAAAACTTTAATTATTTTTGTTTTATTCCAATACGATCACTACTCACATTCACACGACGTAACGTACGTACAAGGATTGCCTGTCATAATCAGTTGATTTGTTTTCTTTATATCTCCTATAAAAGTTATTGTAGTTCAAACAATTTTCAAGTCTAAGACGACAAGGCATGACCCTACGAAAATACTTCATCCAAAGTACTTAAACTAACCGTACTATGAGCCCTATTGGTTAGCTCCAACAAAAATACTCGAAATGACCATTTTACGTAAAAATTTCAATACAGTACTTAGAATAAATTCTACATCTACTTATTTACAAATAGTACGTTTACAAAATCTAATTTCTATAATAAAACTATGACATGTATTTTATTTATTTTTAATAGTAAAACCCGTAATTGTGTTGTTCTGCAGTTACCGAAATAGCTGGTTCTTCACGTTTACATATACCCGTAATCGTTTCCAGTTTTTTAATTCAATAAAAAATAATACACACAGAGTGTGTTTCAATTTAAACTCCCATTTAAGAAATCCGTGTCCTGTGCGCAAATAATGTACACAAACTTGCTCCTGGTTAAAAATAACCACACCCGTACCCGTAATAATGTTCTAAAAAAATGAAGAGCTGAGCTCACATTTTCATACAAAACACATTATTATTATTATTATATTCTATTATTGTATAAATATTCACAGATTCAATATTTTCTATTGGCACAGACTGATACGGTAAGCCTTGTTTCTCTTCCAAAGAATAATTATTGATACATGTCAGTCTTAAGAGTAATGGTTATCTGTTCTGGACTCAATAGTTTTATTTCATAATCGTATTCGTAGTATATGTATATTTTTTTTAAAACTTTGTGAAAAAAAACAAGTAATAATTGGATTTTCGATTAAGAAATACCCAAGTTTATTAAATGGACACAAGGCAGAATGGATATTTGGGGTTCTTTCGCATACATAATAGTAAAATATGAATGATCTGCATTTGACATTTGAGTTTTGGTTGAGAAAAAGGTAAAAACAGTTGACAATGTCAAGAGTTCAGATTAGAACCCCTAGGTTTTCCCAACACGTCAATACTTTTCCAGTCAACAGTTTCCTTGAATAATCAGACATAGACATTTATTCAAGCGCAGCAGTGTCTTGCCCATAGTCAAGTATTCGACAGCTGAATGAACGAAGAATAGTTAAAAAGTAAATTTTTTAAAGAAGTGGCACACATAATTGAGTCCCTTTTGATAAGGCGGCCCCGACCGAAGTGACATTTTCATCTGGCACTTTGTTCTAAATTATGTCAATCACTCCCGACTTATTGAGTATGAGAATGGACACTGAGCAGGGATTGACATTTTAACGAATTTTTTTTGCCAACCTTATGAAAATATGTTTTTGTATAGCAGAATTATGATACGTAGACAAAAAATATGTGCGTGTAGTTCATTGTATACACATACTTTTAACAATTTCTTCTTTGATATCCAAAGTCCTCTTTCATATACAATATTTTCCTCTCAAAACCTGATTGCTAACTTGCATTATACCTGTACCAGTACAGTACAAAAATTACTTGGAATTTTTAATAGTATGCATGGAACTTTAGATTCGATTCACCGAGTTTTAAGTCAAGTCACTCAATATTTTCAAAGGTACTCTCTATTATTGTTACATTGCTAGTAACATAAAAATAAAATGGAAAAACCCATAAAACCGTCATACTCCACCGGGATTTGGCTATCTGATTCGGTTTCTACTTCCGTAGAGGCCGTTTACAGTTCCTTAAACTTGAGCTACCTTATCCTATGGTTGACGTAATTATTATTCACACAAAAAATACTCGTAACTATACCATATTGGAAGGAAAGAAAATCCTTAGAATAAAGAACCAAATCGACATGAGGTGTTTGATGTGACTCCTTGCTCTAAAGGAAAAACAGCACACAATGACTTCCGACTCCCAACAAATCAATAAAATATGTACAGCAACACAAATACAAGTTGACGCGACGCCTTAACACAAACATGGTCACAAGCACGCACAATAACTAGAAATATATTTTGTTTCTTTCTATGTATAAGTTTTACCCGTAGTGAATACCCGTATGTGTCCATTCATTTTCATGAATAGTCAATCATCATCACCATTTTTACCATGACTATCGCTATACTTCCAACTATTTCAACCTGAGTGAGATTCAAAACCATCTATATCAAAGTGTCCCCAAAATGTCGCAAAACAGTGAGGATTGCAAACTGGTTTTTTTTAATTTTTGAAATCTTCAGACGAGGAAAAACTGCACGCATTGTGAAAAAATAGGTCTCAAATAAAGAATATATCTGCTTTCTCCATAAGTGAAATGGAGGAAGCTCATAAAGAAACTTAATTTGTATCGCACATAAAATCCTCGTTTCTACCAAAGCAACACCGGGACGGGACTGTACTGAACATTTTAGCATTTGAATTAAAATCCAATACAAACAAAAATGACTGGTCAGAGTCACTGCCGATTATTTCATAACCCAAACTTGGGTACATTGTATACATTATTCCATTACCGGTTTGCATCTAGTTGGTTCTCACTCAGATTGAATTGAGGACAATTAGCCTACTTACTAGTCAAGAAAATATAAAAAAAGCGCACTTAACATTCTGACGCGATCAGTTCGAGACCATCTCAACACATGTATACTTTTTCGCTCCTATGTTTATGTAATTAGTAAAAAAAAATTGACGCTTGAGACAAGTCTCGGCCCGACTAGGCGCACCCAAAGTTGTGTGTGATACCCGTAATTGATTTTCAATAATTATGTTGACACACTCTGGTTGCATATGAGTAGATAGTTGTGTGCGTTAATATATAGTGAGTGAAGTTCATTTTTTTCAAAACTAATTAATGATATCTAATTTACTAAAATTGTACTAATTACTCTCACGTAACTAAATATCCAGCTGGATACATCTATATACGCGAGTAAGTAAAACATAGTGTAGTGTTACTTTTTAGATTAGTTGCTGTTGCCTGAGGTAGGTAGACATTATGAGGAACCATTAATTCCACGTTAGGTACATCAAATCATTGTTTTTGTCGATGAGACAAAAGAACCCGTATAATCTTACATTACGACAAATCACCGTCAATGTTCAGAACAAAAAAAAACTAACAAACATCACAAGACAATCTTGGCGACAATAACTAATGTCTCGACTCACAGGAATGACCGGTATCGTGTACTGATAGAATAAATGGTATCACCAAACCTTAACCAAATATACTTTTCCTCGTTCCTTCTAACTTTCTCTACTTTCTCTCTCCACATTTCTATCCAACATCTTAAAATGCAAATATCTCTTGTCTGGTACTCTTAATAGGAACACATTGTTGCCAATAATACACATAATTTGTACGAGAAGTCTTGTTAATCTTACATTATATAAAATTAAGATTATAAATAAGGAGTTGAGTGAAGTGGAATGTGTACCTTGAGTTGATCAAATTAGGGATTTAGTGATACTCAGTGACAGGAAGGAAGTTGAAACTCGAGTTGAAAGTCTTCTCTTGGGATCATAATTGTCTTTAAAGGTTTCAGTACATTCGGTGAAGCCTCATCCGATTCAGTTTTACCATTGTTGCTGCTATTAGCTGTTACACTCTGGTCTTCATCACTCGAATACTCTGGTGGATCTGAGCTCGTGATTGAACGACAATAAATGCCAATTGAACCCTGTGACCCGCCACTCGGTGGACTCGGAGATGCAGTGCAACTGGAATGACTGCCGCTGAAATGTCGACCACGAAGTTCATTACCGTTGTTGAGGGACAAATCTTCTGGATGAGTCTGCTCTGGAACGATTTGACCAAACCCTATCGGAGTGGATGTAACGGTTGAAGCTGTTGATCCCATACGAATAATCCTACGAGTGTCTTTGGACTTTCTCTCTCGCTTCGCTAATGATCTCGGTGAAATGTCGGACGGAGGTGAGCTTGGCAAAGAATCCGGTGGACTTGAGTTTGAGTCTTTGTTGTTGCATTTGTGATGAACAAGATGATGGCGTCGACGGAAACAGCTACCACACCTTTGACAAGTATAAGGTTTCTCACCCTTGTGAATGAGCATATGTGCCTTGAGTTGATTTGAGTCTGAAAAACGAGATTCGCAAAGGTCACAGGAGTATGGTCTTTCCCCAGTATGAACACGAAGGTGTCTCCTCAAATTAGCAACTTGAACAAAAAGCCGGTCACAATGGGTACATTGATAAGGTTTCTCCCCAGTATGAAGCCTCATGTGAGTCTTCAAGTGGTGATCTCGAGTAAATTTTTTCTGACAGATGTTACATTCAAATGGCTTCTCGCCTGTGTGCGTCCTTTCATGATTTTGAAGCACGTGCTTGTAGCCGAAAGAACGATTACAGATGGGGCAAATGAAAACTTTGTCTCTCGACTGCTGATTAGATTGCTGTTGCTGAATACTAGTAATAATAATATTATTATTATTATTGTTTACCGGTTTATGCAAGTCCCTTAGTTGTTCTATTTTTGTAATTTTATCGCCTGGAAGAATTTCTGTTCCTATTCCTGTGACACTTTCATTGTTCTGCTGGTTACCATTTATACCATTCATCTCAATATCACCCTCATGCTTGATCTCCATTGTATTTTTTAGATTGATATGGATGTCAGATGATGAAATCAACCCATTTTGATGTTGAACAGGCGGTTTGTTCCGTTTATTTCTTTTGTTCACAGACCCATTTGAGTCACGTTTGTTCTTGTGTCCAGTTGGCTTATTCCCCGATGAGATTTTCATGTCTTCCTCATTCTTTACCCATGATGAGAAAATATTTAATTGAGCAGTTGGGTGAACCATAGGTTTAAGCTCAGTCAGTTGACTGTGACCTGTTCCATTCGAGTGATAAAGTTGAGTTGGTGATGTTTGGACAGTCAGTGGTAGAGAGATAGGAATCTGGAATCCGGCTTCAGAACTTTGTGCCATTTGGATGCTGTGTAGCAAATGTGCTGAAAATACTGCCCGGGGGTCACCGCCGAAATAGGCTGCGGGACCAAAGAGCGTGATGCCAGGAAATGGTGGGGACGGAATAGTGGTTGACACTAAATGTTGGAGATGACCAACGTCTTGAAGCATTTTGTCAGACGGAGTGTGACCAACCGGAGGCGGTCGCGTCACTGTATTACTTTCTCCATCCCCATGTTCCTTCATCACTAACACTTGTCTTCCGATCTTCTGATCCGCAGTTTTAGCACCAATACTTCTCCACCTAGGGCACCATGAAAATAAGTTTAGTTCTTTTATGAACTTTTTACGACATGATAAAAATAAAGACATTATGAGTCCCCAGAAAAAGGGACGGATGAGGTCCCGCTTATTTATGAAAGCAGATGCAACTTTTCCCTAAATGATCTACGGTCCTAAATTAACTGAACGCGTTGTGTTCTATGCTTAGTTCCCTAAACCGGTTAATTCGAATCTCTCAGGTTTAATATGATCTCTCAAGCCTAAACCCAACTCCCCAACCGTTTCTATACTGGCATTACAAATTAAATTTGATGAACCGACGGTTTTCAGGCAGAGATCTAATATTCTTCGCGGAAGCTCCAAAAAAAGGCGGAGGCCGGGGCGACTGTTTTAAGATGCTCAGTGCGTCACAAGAACTGCAATTTTGCAATGCTAAATTTATGTACTTTACGAAACTATCCAGTATGTTTTAAATATGTCGATTTACGGCAAAAAAGAGACTTCGGTTGGCATTTAAAAAAATACAGGAATTAGTTTTCTTTTATATTGGTTAAAAATCCGAGAATTCTGAGGGTACTTGGCCTGGCTTTATTTTTTTACAATTCAAACGGTATAATTACCCCAAATTAACAAGGAATTGTTAAACACCTTAAAAAGTACCTTGTGTGGGATATGTTTATAGTTCAGTAAAATAGTGTTTTCCCGTTAACCGCTAAGGCCCGAGACTGGAGGGTCTGTCCAAAATTCCATTGTTCTAATTTCACAAAAAAAAACTTTCAAAAGGTCCCGTCTGTGACACCTCCGGTAATAAATCCTAATGACACTACCACACAACTGGTTTCACGAGTGTGTTGCACTGACTTCATTTCTCCTTGAACTCTGTCTAAAAATTCTATTTCTAGTTTATCGGGTGAACGAGAAGGAGGAAACAGAGTAAAACGCTGGACCCAACGGTCTTAATAGTAAAGTCAATCTATAATTGAGCAAACACTTCCAGTGACAATGATAATGCAGAAACCTGTTTAGTCCAATATCATTTGACCAGCTTACCAGGCACTCCCGTAGTTAGGTCTAATTATTTATCAGGAATCAAGATTTATTAACGTATTTGTATTAACTCTTCCATTTTTATGTTCACATATTCAATGGATTCCTCCACATTTGCCCTCTGATTGTCCATTTATCGTCCGTTTGAACAACAACGACTATCTGGAAGAATTGAGAATTGAATATGAATGCGAGGAAAACGGGGTTCAAAGATTCCTTCATTTAATTTTAATAAAACTACAATAAAATCTCATAGAAATTCCCCATTCTAATCAGTACATGTGCTTCATGTGCAGCTTAAAGGATCCTTATAGTGTGAAGGAAGGGTAAGTTTCATGCCTTTTCTCAACGTCTGACCCTTTTTTTCATTTTACGCAGTTTCCATTTATTTATTTTATTCCTTTAACGTTTCAACCATGCAGTTCTCCGGTTCTATCCGCATCCTTTTTTCCTTGCATTTTTTTCATGGTTCTCAACAATAACCTCGACCCCTCGGTCCTAAACACCAGAGCAGACGAGTTGCACTCTTGTGTAGCCTAATGGGGACTTTTATACATAGCTATAAAAAAATAAGTCTCAGGCGAACTGCAATTCCATTGCATCCCATTTCGTCCAGATAAAATAGGAATTGTCCACCGATGATCTTAAGAAATGCAAGTTTCACGAAAACAAGTCTTTATGACATTATCTCAAATCCCCTTGGCACCACGCAAAATAAGGTCGAGTCTATTACATGTATGTGGGAATGGATAATTACAAAAAAAAAGATTAATCCTAATACTCGTTCAAATTCGAATTCACTAAGAGTTCATTTCAACTCACATAGACTATTTTTCTTTTAATTTGACTTTATTTCTAATGCAACTGAAAATGAACTGATTGTGAGGTTATTAACTTGCTGACCTTACACCACACCTGCTTAGACATGAAGTTTCATCTACTATAAACCTGAAAACACGGTGCATTTCGCTAATAGCATTACATGATTACGAAATGTGTTCACAAAAATATAATTTATGTAATTCTTCTGTCACACGTGCATATAAGAGTTCCTTCCAAATACAGTGAGTTCAGAAAGTTCAAGTTCAATCTCAAATGCATTACTCTGTTCTCTTAAAGCAAATCAATTAGATGACTTTGCAACTTATCCGTGCTGTAATAAAATGCAACCCATGCCAGCCGACTGCCGAGCGGACGCCAATGTAAGGCAATGAAACCCAATGCAAATGCAATGCGTGCAAACTTTCTCCACATTAAAAAAAATTGTGAAAGTCGCATCCTATAATGTAAGTATTTGCATCGTCCGCGTCATAGTTTTAATGCGATCCGAAGCCTTAGAAGTAGTTAATTGGGAAGAGCGTGATCAAGTGAAAAATTTGCCTCAATTTATCTCAGAGTCATATAGACTACACTTTGATTTGATTTGATTTGATTTTTTAGTAATGTGCTTTTTCCCGATGAATCAAATCAAATTACTTACGTAATGCTAAGAATATTTAAAACACTTACCGAGAAGAATGTGCGGATCCAACGGAGTTACAGAAGATATGAGCTCAAATTCCAGATTCCAAATCAAAAAAGTTGTAGAGTTATAAGGGTTGTGTGGTCATCAAGAAGAGATTCACCGGGGCCACTTGAACAAATCAGAGTTCCCTACAGAAGGTAATTATTTATAAGAACAGAAGAACTGAAGAAAAAAAAACTAGAGATGATGAGATCACTGCCTGCCTCAATCCATGGATGAACGTATTATGTGAGTGCATGTGCTTGATGTTTCATTCTTATTTCTTATCAAAGAGTTTCAAGTCCAATATCACACTACCCAAACCGGGTTATGTTGAGTAAGATCAAGACACCAAGTCAAGAGTTGGTTGAGTATTATTGACGAAGGTCCACTTTTAGATTGACTTATTATTTATGATTTCTTCAAGAGTTATCTCACAACACTTGTACTTTTTTTTGAGTAATAAAATGTATTATTTGACTATAATATAACGTTTGTCTCCAGTACCCGTTCGTTTCGTTATTCGTTCGTATTGTTCAGTGCCAGTGGAATACAGCGCAGTGCCTCATCATCCTGTCCTCTACCCTATCAACTAACGACTGATTGTGATTACTCCATGTATGCCTTCCTTGTGTCCTAAACCAAACTCCCCATCTACCAGCTTCCAGGGATGAACCAGGAATTCCAATTGAATTCAACTCTGAGTTACGCAATGTTATAGGGTTTTTTTCTCTTCTTCTTTCCGCGTATGTGGAGAGTTAGAAGATCCGAAAAAAAATATATAGGAAGGTCCACAAAACTCAGCATGAAGTTTAGTTTTAGGCTATAGGAAAGGGATGATGGAAGCTAGGCAGGGAACAAAAACATGACCGACGGTCTTCCACTACTTACGTTACTACTCTTTCCCGATCTCCCCAAAAATTTCATCCTTTTCTCGGGATTTTCCCCCTTTTCCCGTCCGTCTCTTCAGAAAAAGACTCCAAGGATGTTTTTAACCCCTGTTCACGAGCTTTAGTCCGTTTGGACCTTTATTATCGAACGTTGCAGGGTAGGGAAAAAGTATATAATATTATATTGGTTAGGTAAGGTTGTTTGAGCAACCCCAATCCCTTCTTATACAACGCATCCCTTCTGGACCATGCACTCCAATCATCCCTAGTAGTAGTTGTAGCAGTAGTAGCCCTAACCTCCGAGAGCCCTTCTACAGAACCAAATAGCCAACATTCATCCGATTCCGGGTCCTCCGATACTTCTACAATCCAAAATCCATCCAATCCAACCTTGCCCACCAACTCTCACTCTCATCCTCATCTCATCTTCAACAAACCCATGGGACCTTGTTGGGTTTTTCTCCCTATACTAGAATAAGTCCATTGACATTGACATACCCTACCACAATATCAGCTCAGAAAAAAAATCGTTACAAGGATTTCCAACACGGCAAGGATATACCCTTCCTTTTCCTTCTCCACAATTCATTCCCATCCTTCCGGCATCTTATCCTATCCACACGTATGTACATTTACACAACGATAGCGATTGTCCAAACAGGCCTTGGCCATCCAATCCACTTATTCTTCCTCACCGTAGGACGACCGAGTTCAAATCTCCGTACTTAAAGGGCTTAAACCATTAATTCCACGACATAACTTGTCAGTGTGCCTGGAATGTAAGGCAATCAAAATGACCATTAAAGGGTATGTCTAATCGGGCACAATACATTCAACAAACCGCCTGTAATACTCTTCCCAAGATCACCCACCTACCACACCCTTCATTAAGACCAGTTTTCACTTTTCTCAATGGTGGTCCTAATAGAGAAACTATAAAACATTCGAGTATTCTGAAGTAAGTGGGTTGCTTCGAATTTGCTCTATGAAATGTAACCCTAGAAGTATGAGAAAACCTCAATGGAGAAAATTCTGTTTAAAAAAACGCTTCCCGAAAGATCGAAGCTTCCAAAATGGCAAGCCAGTAAGGGCAACCTGTACCACCCTGCTACAGCTGGCTACTGTCGAGGTTTTTATCTCCTTGTATATGTATGAAATATTGGCGACCATTAGAGCACTCTAATTCGTCGAACTCAATAAAAGTAAAAGTGTCCACACTTTACCTCGAGGAGATGGGGAAAGCCCCAAGATTGAAAAGTGCCATTCGTGTAACCCTGAGCCAAAGTTACGAATGTTCGGGTGTCTAATTAGGATTAAAAGAATCATAATAAATTTTAAGAGGGCAAAGAATGAAAGATTGTGTGTGATCTTCCTAATTGCATCGGCGCACAAATCTTCATTTTTGCTGAACTAGAGAATTGGACTTCGGCCGGACTCGATACTGCACAAATTCATTCAACACATGTACACAATTTAGAGAAGAAATTCGATTCAATTTTGAGAATCCGTTTTTCCACATTCAATGAGAAAACTATATTTGGGAAACCCAACGCGCCATCAGAATGTGCAGAAAAAATCAGTCACAGATATAACGGAAGCTGAAACTCTAGTCCAAGAAAACATTTCAAACCTGTTGTCCCGATTATCAATTTTACTTCAAAATCTATGTATTGGAAATCCCAAAACTGAATGCCCTAGGCTATAATGGGATGAGCCCTGAGCCCGAGGGAATGATGTTGATGACATGAAGCCATCACTTCCATGCATAATGTCATTGGCACATTCAATACAATACAGACGACTAAGGTTCAACTTGTCCTATCCTAATTGGCTTCAAAGTCTCCGGTTTCATTGCACGCATGCAAGGGTTCGTTCGCTTTCTCTCATCATCATGTCACCACGACCACCAAACCAAGCCAAGCTAGATCTGGATGGCCGGGTAGTTGACACAGGAGTGAAATCGGATTTTTGGGGAAGAAAGGAAAAGCGATGTTGGTAAAAAAAAAGCGAGAGGGAAGAAAACCCGAAAAACCGGTGACTCTCTCTGGGGGTAAAGTGG
The DNA here is from genome assembly GCA_034698945.1 of Protaphorura quadriocellata. Lineage (NCBI taxonomy): Eukaryota > Metazoa > Arthropoda > Collembola > Poduromorpha > Onychiuridae > Protaphorura > Protaphorura quadriocellata. The sequence continues at coordinate 19,270 of JAQGCA010000915.1, forward strand.
AAGTGGAGAGAACAGGTTGACAGGTTATTGAGTCACTCATTCTCCTCCACCGTCTACCCTGCATTTGGCTTCCAGTTTCCACTCACACACAGACTCAAGTCGTCAATAAATGATTGAACTACGGACTCGTGGACAGGACAGGACAGTGTGGAAGGAAACTCACGATAATTCTCCCGGTAGAAAAAAGAAACTAGGAAAGAATCGAAAACCCGCACCGTCGAATTTCCCCCAGCTTAGTCGAATCGTATCGCTCTCGTTTTTAAGCTTAAGTCCAAGTCCACCCAATTGTGGCAAAACTAAGTTTGGTCCAGAGCAGAGTGATTGATTCCTCTGGGGTTAGGTCATCAATAGAATCATCTCGTCAGAGTGTTTTTTAACATGAAAAACCTTTTCACCTCATCATCACTTCATTCATTCCATACATCCAAAAAAACCAAAACTTTTTCCCACTTTCTCCTTAATGATTCGGACACTTGACTGCAGCTCAAATTAAGTAAACCTTCCCCTGATGAAAAAAATGAGTCTAGGACCCTTGAACGAAACTTCTAAAACCTGACAAACCCTTCCAAGCGTACGTCCCTCGCCTGCTTTACTTCTTTAGCAGTTGTCCCTTCAAATCCATCTCAACTTTGATAAAGAGACATAAGGAAAGGACTTAAGTTGTACTTGCAATGGGTGGGTACTGGTAGTATGTACATTACCCATCAATGGATAGTATAGGATGTTGGTCAAGGCCATAGTTTGGATGGAAAACAATGTAATAAAAGAGAATCTGGAGTAGCAGACTAAGCAAAAGAAGGGCGTAGGAAGATTCTCAACTCAAATAACAAAATTACGATAACATGGTCTCCTGTGATTCGATCTGCCTTCAAATTATCGACTGCGATAAGTTACAGCCACAGTCATCCAAATTAGACCTGAATGTCTCGAAATGAAATACATATACATTTCTATGCATAGGGTTCAAATTTATAGGTACAACATTTCTTTGAGATTACATTAAAATGTAACATAAAACCGAATAGCAAGATCTCTCGCTACTAACTAAGTGGTCCACCCCCGGTTTACAAGGGCCATTCAAGATTTCAAGAATAAACTGGTCAAGTATGGACTTTACACAAGACAAAGTCCAACTAAAGAAGGTTGTATTGGAGGTAGAAAATACTTTAGTCTATACTTCAACCTAACTTACAATTTATAATCACAGATAGTGCAAGTGAGAAGAAAGGGTTTGCAGGTTGCGATTTCTGATTTGAATTCTAGGGTTAAATGTTCCAACCTCAGGGGCAGTGTCAGAGACGTCCAACGTAAGACCATACGGTGACACTGACATAATAATTATTCACAATACTCGGATTCGTTCCGACCTAAATTCAAACGAAATGGGCTGATTCAATGCAAAATGGCATGGGGGACCATAAAATATACAATCATCAATCTGATCTGATCCTAAATGTGTGGATGTGTGGATTGTACATGAACCTTATGTGTGTGTGGTACGGTCCATTTCAATGCAATTTCTAAAGTTTGAATGTATTCATTTTCCGGTCAGTTGACTCCACAATACTTCTGGACTTCGACTCATGGAGTGATGTTATTGTGACTTTTCACTGAATAAAGGTTCTGCACATTGCGGACAAAATGTGTGTGAAAGCCTTCTGTATTAAACGCTTTAGAGATGTCCCTTCTTTGTTCCCAACTCATCACCTCATTTAATTCCATTTAACACAGGGACAAATTTTTCCTCTGGAGGGTTAGTTGTGAGGATAGATGGACGGACTCACCCGTTGCTCTCAAATATGCAAATTGGGTCGAATTTGTATGCAAGACATTGACTAAAACTAATTTCATGGCTCATCAAGAAAATTAGACTATTATCTCTTTCATAATATTATTCTCAAATCTGACCTCCTAGAAGCCTAGGGGAAAACACGGAATTAACTGAAGGCGATTAAAATTATGGAGACAAGTTCGTAAGGTTTAACGTATTCAAAATACGCATAACAATTAGAAGGAATAATTCTTAGAGAGTCCAATTTAGATGTTGCTTTTCTAGTATTTTAAATTGAACTTACCTTAGCTAGTTGCCCTCAAATATTAAAAGTTCTTAAAAACGAAGTGGATTAGTACATGGAAGAGAGTCACTCTCTTATTTGGTTTCTGAACATTAAGATTGTGAATAAACGGTCTTAAGGACCGAGTAGATATGTGTTGCGGCATTTTTGCACGTTTCAGACCATTCTGAGCGACTTTGA
>JAQGCA010000916.1:0-21522 GCA_034698945.1 Protaphorura quadriocellata
AACCAATTTTCGCGCATTTCGCGAGTAGTATCAATAGAGAGTACTGTAGTATAAGCTTATCTTAAAAATTATTCGGCATTTCAAACGGAAAATCAGATGATCTTCTCTAATTCTATCTCCACAGCGCTCGACCCGCGCATAGTATCAATGAATATATTTACGTAAGGGGAATTGTGCTACAAATCATTTGACATAATGTTAGGAAGTGTTTCAGTTCTTCCTGTTATACTGTCAGTAACAAGGTTGTCTAGATTAGCGGATGACTAACTATTTTTGGCCTACCCTGCACATAGAAGAAATGATTTAGCATTGAAAAATGTGAAACTTGTTAATGTACGACATGTCATGTTAGAGTGTTTATGTGTATTGGCATAAGACTCACCAAACCATTTATTAATAACATACGACGACGACATGCTGTGTGTCCGGGCTACGCTCTTGCTTTGTGCTCTGGGTTTAAGGTTAGGGGCTTATGAGTTGACCCTAACCGAGTTAAATTTTAAATGTTCTTGAACTACTAATTCCTCCATACATAATACGTAACAAGGGTTGATGATTATGTTTTGGACCTTCTTAATCTTGTCACTCTCGTCACTTATTAAAGCCTGGATTGTGAAGTGTTCATTTAATTGAAAGAGTCCGGAGAGCAATGTATGTAATCGTGTAGTTAGCGGAATGTGTCAAGGGTAAACACAAACAGAAATCTGCAATTTCAAGGATAATCATCACAAAATCAACAAATTTGGGGCTTTTGATGGATTATCTTTTCTGCCAATAATAAGGGATTCCTTTATACCTAGGAGGACTACGTATTTTAATCTGACCTTAAGAAAATGTCTCACAGAGCACAAAATATGTCACGGGATCGGACTGAGTCTCAATGGATAGACCAGTAAACATTTTCTAAGGTTATTTAAAACAGTTAATCCAGTTCAATCTTTTCAGTTTAAAAATAATAGTGAGTTCTAACCTTCTGTCAGCAACTGAAACTTTAATTTTCCTAATGTTGAGCAAAATGATAATATTAAGTGCTAGTTTTCCATATCAATTATGGACTGTACAAGTCTGTATTCGCATCCTTTTATCTTGGACAACCGCGTAAAAGATTAAAATTTTATCGTAGTGTGACTAACAAATATTTCCACTATATTGTCAATTTTAAATCGGTGGCATTAACAGAATTCAATCATTTAGTTCAAGCGTACATTATTAGTTCTCTATGTTAACGTTAAAAGAGAAATCTATAAGGTAGGTGTGGAAAAAAATATCTCACACAGAGAATGTGAATCCAAGAAACTTTTTTTCGACGGAATGAATAATTGTGAGCACTTTTAATTGTTGTTTCCAGTCTGACTAAGTTCCTTCCTCCAAACACACTCTTGGTACGTATTGTATGAGGTAATGGAACAAGAGTGTAGTCTCGGCCTACCGCAAAGATTTTACTCTTTTCCCTTCTATTCTCAGACCCCGTCAACCATGAAGAATCAAAAGAATGAAACATGCAAACTTTAAAGGTTTCTGGTTTTTCTACTAAAAAGGAAAAGTTAACTTAAGTTCCTTAAAGGTGATTAAATCACTCGACAATTAGGGAGATACATCCTATTACCATAATCACTTTTTATTGTCTTACATTCACCCGTGTCATACTCTAACAAGACAAGGTGACAAAACGTAATTTTTCGAAGTAACAGAAATATTGGGTAAAAAATACATCTTTTTTAAATTAGTAGAATTTTTGTTGCTAATTTTAGAATTACGATTTTAACAAAACGTGGTAACATTGTGTAGTAAAAATTATAGTAAACATGATTGCAATTCGCATGGATTCACGGAACCCGAATACGAAAATAAAACTAATAAAAGACATTTTATTACTAGTTGATTACTCAAATTTTTAAAAATTATGGAACATTATCCTTATAAAGTGATGAGCCAATTATCGCGTAAAAATATATACATTTTCAGACATTAAAATTTTAGTTTGACTTCTAAAATTGTTGTTGATAATTGTTCGCTTAATCTCTTGTGATATTAATGGTTATCCGTAAATTAATAGGGTTTTCGCATTTCATTTGCGTTAATTCCGCTTCATCTTTTATAGTCATGAACATTGCAATTTTGCTATTTTTGGCGTATTCATGTGGTCAGACTTTTACACGTGGTCAGACTTTTTCTCATTACATAAGAAAAAAATTCGCCTTTTATTCTCACTGAGGGATGACTATCTTTAAAATCACGTGGGCTGATCTGATCATAACGATAGATTATAACGAGATACGCGGAACCTGGTAATTAACAAAGCTGTCTATACCTGTTTCATCGCAACTTGGTAATCTCTACATACATATTACAGGAAACTCCAAGAGAGAGAGAGAGAATTCAAGTTTGAGATATTACCTCTTACGTATACTTTAAAAGGTTTTTGACCCAAGTCCCACCTATGTGAATGTATACCTCAACTATCTGGTTCAAAATCATTGTCGCCCTTAAAAATTGCAAAAACCTTTCACACTTAGTTCCATACCCTACTGAGCATGTAGCCCACATTAAAATATTCTAGAAAAAAGTCTAGCCACCACTTAGAAAGTGTTTATGCTCCCACGTTAATTGCCTTCTAATCGAAGTGCCGCAACCGCCAAATTAATTAGCTTAATCACTTCTTAATTGATAAAAACGACGTGAGCGCCGCATGGGTTAACATTAATCTCCAGTCCCTGGCCGCAAGTTTCAAAAATATTTATCTAAAGGGTCCCAAATATGTATCAGGCCCAAAAATGCGGACAAAACCAGAGCGCCAATAGAATTATGCGATACATCATTGGAAATCGGTGTGAACGCAGCTCTTAGAGCGTCTACCCCGCTTCGCTTTGTTAGGGGCTTCATCCCGTACCCTGCTACTATTGGTGTTAAGTTCCCCATGCCCATCTTTGACATTGTATTAAAGGCGAGTATGAATTAATCGGTGTATTTTCTTATTATTCCCATTTGAAACGGCTGGCCCACCATCACTTTCGTCCTATTGTATGGTGATTTATTTTTGCGTATTCGATGTACATAAATATTCTTAAAATACTTAAATTTATCCGTTCATCCTTACACTAATCGGATAGAATGAGTGACTGCAAGATACGACTGACTATGAGTGAGTATGAACTCTCGTTTCCGTAAATATGCCAAAAATATGAAGATTGGTTGACGTAGGCGTTTGACCCTCGTTGACCCTTTGTTGATTTTGAAATGGAAAGTTGGCTCTCGTCAACAATGCAATGCACAAGTCTGTTGAAAATTCTTATTCTCAAAGTCCATTATGTGACGTGTAAAGAATAATATGTAATTGTAATATTAAAACTCTCCAAATTGTTGGGTGATGTGAACTACCTCAGTCTCATAACATAACGAGAGTTTTTTTTCGCATGGTGAGTGAGGTGAGGGAAGGAAACTACTTACTTGCAAAAATGTTGTACGTACTGCGAAAAATGTGCTTACAACGTAACAAAACTTTTATACTATACGCGTTGATTACATTGAATTGCTGTAGAAAAAACGACTCACTATTCACTATGTTTTATCTCATCCACACACAAACACCTCGTTTTCGAGGTGAAAGTCAGAGAACTTCCATTTGGGTTTTTTTATATTCTAAAAATTTATGCAATTTCTCTTTCTCTGCACGCCTTTACTTTATACTATACATATTCACCACTTTGCGTGTATTTGATCTGATCCTTGGAGGATAGAACAGACTTGTGGTTGCACAATTCCAATAAAAAGCTGTTCAGTGAGATTACATAGAGTGACAATGCGTGCAGTGCAATATTATGCCACTATGTAGTGAAATTCGTGTCTTTTGTTAGAATAATCTTTTGGGAGGCGAATGATCCCAAAGAAACTTATGTAAAATGTAAACATTGAATTATTTAGTGCGGTAGGTGTCCGACTGACTTTGGGTTAAAAGAAATAAACTGACTCAGTATATTTCCCATTACATTCTCACTTTTTTCAAAATAACAACTATTGACTTAAAAAATTTAGAAAATTATTTAGAACCGGGCAGAAATTAGAATCTAATTTCTCAGCACGAAGGAAGTACATTAAGTTGAATTATTTTAATTGGACTTTCACGAAATCATAAGAAATTTGACCGGGGAATTCGGAAGAGGCATCCATAATTTATGTTCAACATAAGGTTATTTATGTACCAACGTATGTATGACACAATAATTAAATACCAATCAATCACACGAACAGACCATTTCAATAAAAATTTAATTTCTACATTTTGTAATGTTTCAAGGAATATCCAGTACCAGGTTGCACCAGTTTGTCTAAAAAATTAAAAGGGCTTAACAAACTGAGAATTTGTAGATTTGCATTGCGTAAACACTAAAAAAACATCCTTTTCAAACACAGAAGTCATAAATATATAGGTGTACTCCAAACATTTAGAGGCCGATGAATCGACAATTCAACTCTGAAATTAGTATCGACTTTCCTGAAACCAAAGCCTGTTATTTGAACATAATTCCTACAATCAGACACAGTTGAACAATTCCTCAGAGTTTTCACACCTATTAGTATTTATCTTTATACACCCATTATTGTGGTATAATTATTTAACAATTTACCGGCCCATGCATGCTGATTACATAGTTGCTGTTGCACTTTTGTACATATTTATTTTGACTCAGTTCATGGGTGAGTGACTTTGAAGAAAGTAGCAATTCTCAAAGTAAGAATGCAATGCAATGCAATGTATTTGAAGGGAAGATGTTAGAATGGTAAATGGTAAGTTAAGTTTAAAGGATAAAAATAATAATGTTTGGTTTGTTGGGTGGTAATTGGCATTGCAATTCTTTTTATTGAAGTTTTCGGTGGTTTAGGTGAGAGTGCATAATATCCACGATCTAAACCACGCACCTAAGGATATAAATGTTGGAAGTACATAAATACGCACAAAAAATGCGGTAAGGAGACAAGATCCCATGGAAGGAATTTCTGCAGTGCGTGTAATGCCATAACCTGTCTTAAAAGCATTTTGTTCAACATTTCGTATTTTGTACTCAAAGATAGAAAGCGGAAAGTTTTTTGAACTAAAACATTGCATTTGCAATGCATCAACTGCTACAATCATTTCCTTTTAAGTAATCTTATTCAATCTTGCATGGCCATAACATGCTGCCATGCCCATTAGATATCTCCAGCAGGCATAGTTTGTGCTTTAAAAACGTCTTCTCAACTGGAATGTCCTCCTACTACTAGGGTGACCTTCCCCATACGAATAGAGAGCTGCACCCATTCCGACTCGAGAATAACACGAAGTTTGTACTCGCGTTATCACGAATTATAATTGGAAAAATTCTCATTTTTTATTGCTCGTATACCGTACGAGCAGTGCCGCTTCTTAAAAATACAATATTTTAAAATCAGATAATTGAAGATTTAAGTTTACTTAAAAAACTCCCAGTAATTAAAATTGTGAAATTAATACAACCACAACGAATTTAGTGCATAAGCTTAAATTTCTTCCTATACAATTGGGTAACAGGTAGTTAAATTACACGCCAAGCAGAACATACGGAGTATGACGCACATGAATTCCTTCAGGTAGACTAAGGACACAATACATTGTTGACCAAGTCTACTAATTGGAGTTTTGACATTGAAAATAATAAAATTCAGACAAAAAGGACATATACGTCGAAGAGAAGAAAATCATGTGCAATAAAAGCCTTGGACAGAATAACACACAGTTCGCAACTATCAAAAACTGGAAATAATTCATAACCGTTTCTTGTTCTAAATCGCATACCTATGACAATTAATTCTTACAACAGAATTCCAGCTCCACGATTTTTTTTAGCGAACATGCGCTTCCACTATAGTCAGTGACCATTTAATTAGTGTACATGAGTCGGTGTATACGTAATTTATCATTTACGATTCATAATTCCTCTGTTAACTCCTTATTTTGTGTAATTATCGTGATGTGGATTATTAGGAGGACCGTTACATGCACTGTACTGACCGAAAGTTCCAATTCAGCTCTTCACTCAAATGTCTACACTTTAGGCTTGATTTTCAAAAACCAAGTGAATAATTATCATGTCTAACTGACTCAGTTAGCAACATGGGCATCTCATCATTCAATGTCGGAAGTGAATTTGAACTTTTTTTTACAGATCGAGATGACATCAATTTTTTTATACATTATCTAGATATGCGTTCTAGTTCCTTCCAAAATGCCTTGTTAAACTCAAGGTTGGACATGACTGGCATTTATGAGGCTGTTGGACCAGAAAATGTCTTTTTAAAAACAAGAAGAAAAAAACTATGATGGGAGTGCGAAGTTCTTCTGTTTTCTCACAACCATGGATGTATTACACACATCAGAGAAATTTTTGAGGAAGATATTATCAAAAATTGAATTTCAAAAGTTGATTAAGAAGACTAATTTTTGCATTACAGTCTGACGATGTCCAGTCGCTCATATTCCCGTATCAGTGTTGTATGTATGTACGTATGTACAACGATTTCGTATTTTAAGGAGGAGGTCTAGAAAGGAACGATAAGGTACTGCCAAGCAATCTAAACCATGTCGACTAGACCAGTGTTGGTTCATTGCGGTCAACTCCAAGAATAACAGTGTTATAGGTGTCAGTATTATAATGATGTGTACTTTTGATAAGGTTTGTCAAAATTCTACTTCTTCTTTCTGTGTATCCCACGGTTTTTTTTCTGAGATAGCCGTGTCTTTAAATTTCAGCAGGTAAAACCGAAAAACTCCCAATGAATTCAGAGTAAGTTTCATATCGTGAAAGCTGTACCAAGATATATAAAATTAGACTAGTTAGGCCATAAACAGTAAGTACAAGAAAAAGTTGTCATTCTTCCTATCATGCTTAATGGACTTCGGAATTTGACATAATGCACTGTATTTGTGCATTACGCGAAGGTGTGGGGCTATACGGAAGGGTTAGCGACTCTCTATTCTTCTATTGTATCATTTTGCACACATACAATGAACAAAACAGAAATTTAGTAGTGTATAAGTAGTGTGGTCAGATTAGTGTTTATATGTGAAAATGCCAGAGCACTCTGTGCTTTTATCAACCTGTCACGCTTCGTGTGCACAACGCAGCAGCACCATGACAGTCTTGTCGAAGGTTGAGGTTGACGAAAAGTCAATTACGAATGCAGAATAATGAATACTGCTGGTGAGGAAGTGTATTTTTGCCAAACTGATTGCATGCAAATGACTTCTAATATATTCTCAATGTTTTACAACTAATAGCTTCTTGTACTTTCCTATGTTCTGTCGAGTTGTAAACTTCAGTGCAATGCAAATCAACTCTCAACTGACATTGACCAGCCCTAATAGATTTTGAATCTTAAAAAATTACACTGAATTAATTTAACAAAATTGGTCAAATCGGTTTATAAGTTAAAACGTCTATGGTTAGGACGTTTTGTCATTTTCTAATAATTTACAAAACGCTATGAGTTTTTGCATGAATTTAATAAGACTAAAATCTGTAAAGGCTGGAGGTAATAAAGAAAGTAAAATCTATCCTAGACCTCTTCTTAATACGATGGGTTACTAGGCAAGCTGCTGGGATGCCAGGCAAGTACAGCAATAATTGTCCAATATCGCTATTAACGGTCGCACAGTGCAGGTGGTCGTCCAGACGTGTTTTGAATACAGCCTGTTTTTTTAAATATCGAGTTAAAAACGGTATTTATGATTATACGCTAAAAGAACCTTCAGCTTCAATGGAGAATTCCAATAAGTCATAAAACCTCCAAGTTCAATCACAAAGTCCATGACAGGGAAGTTAGATTTTTAAGGTTAATGATTAGAGGTAGAATGAAGGCTGTCATCTTGTATATAATAATATAATATTATTCACGAAAACCCCATCAACTATTGTCTCCAACGGGACAAATTAGCATAGGAAATGTATTACCAATCCTACGTTCTCCCCCTCATTAATGATCATATCTGTTTGGAATGAGGGGGGGTCTACTACAACTATAGTCAACAATCTCCGTGATAAACAATTTTTTGGCCTAGAGCAAAGATATCTGAGTACGTGCATGCTGTGATCAAATATGAATTCAAGTTGAACGTTGTTAGGAAAGGAAGGTTAAAAAATGGCCTTCCCGTTCCTCCTATCTCTTGATGCACTAACATAAGAACAATCCCAATCACAATTCACTATTCGCAATTCGCAAATTAAATATAACGCACACATTATGTTCAGACTCACGGTGAAAAATTTATTTACCACCAGCGCCACAACCAAACCTTAATCTTCTCAATGTCAAGAGTAAAAAAACCAGGACTTTATGTACTAAAAAAATATTTCGTTTTATAATGTGTAGTTGCAATTAAAAAAAAACGTTTAGGGTGAAACTTTTCCAAGCGTCCACACGTAGGTGACGACCGCCTGGTATAAATCTTTGCGCGACCGGTATAAAATGTTCGCTTCATGTGTGATACAACTGATACAACGGTAATTACTAGAAAACTCGTAAACAATCAGGATAATTTATGCACTAACCGTCCATTGTAGAGAATTCCCGCCGAAAGTGGTCGCTTAATACAGGTTTTAGGTTTGACTGTTCTAAAAGACTACGATTATTGTAAATACAAATTGAATTCTCTTGAATCCTTGTCTACCTTGATAGATAGGTTGTAACCAAACAAAACTTTCCATTTCCTGTGGTGCACTTTTCGATTACATTACGAGTCCCGTACAAACTTGAATAAGCATTTAACGAAAGTGGACGGCACGCATCGTGGGGTACAAACGTTTTACACACACCGTAAGTGCGACTATACTACAAGCCATTACACATTATAATTTTTTACATTAATTCTGCAAAATAAAATAAAATAAAAAAATGAGTTTTTTCTTTTCATCTCATAAGTAACCAACACATTAAATAAATTAATCGACAAGTGTCTTACACAATCGCAAAGTCTTAACAGCATCTTAAGCTTATGACTCATAAAAATGGGCGATTACTGACGAATATTAAAAGTTAAATAGAATTGTGAACAGATCTTCAACATTAGTAAAACTCTAAAAACCTCATCCTTCGATTTATTTTTTAATATTGTACCTGTTCGGAAATGCATCTAAACAAATATGTACGCCCATGAGTCTTGGAAATGCACAATATCTGCAACATATGTACATTGCGCTGATGGGTGTTAAATTGACCAGATTTTTCCAGGAGAAAAAAAACTCGTTGTCCCTGATTACAGAACAATAAAATGTAATATAGAGTAGGTTGGTGTTTCAGGATATGTACTCAGAAGTATGTTTATGTCGTGCCACCTTCTAGTAATTACATTTTCTGTTCTTTATTCTAAGTTATAGTTAACTGTTGAGAGACGTTCGTCCTTCGCATGAAGTTTCAATGACAGTTGTTCTTGAACGGTTACATTTTAGAAGACACTAGCAAAATACACATACACCGTGTATCTAGTACTAGATACTAGATCATAATATCTAAAGGCAACCACCAGACTTCACATTTCGCATAACATTAAGTACTCCTACCGACTAAAACAAACATTTCATTCACTCACCACATGTTTTGACTTATAAGATGAACTTATTAAGAACAAAAATCCTGACACAAACAAGACAGGTAAGTCAAGTCATGGAGGAGTTTAAATGGCTAACATTAGATTTTAACATCCAGCATTAGACTTTAGACGAAACCCTTAGGAAGGCAAAAAAAGCGAAGAAAGAGGGCGTTACCGTTTTCTTAATATTTATTATTATACACGTTTTACAGACTACAGACTCAGTTTGCTCTTGCAAAAACCCCACATCATGTCATGTCATAAAGTTACTGTCTGGGGCAAATGTCTTCTCATTCAAAACAAAAACAAGTCATTAACTGGTATTCGCAAGTTAGAGCTTAAGTGAGCGTGCATGCACATATCGTACATATGAGCCCATCACATCAGCCTTCTATTACGTACAATCTTCCTACATCTGGATTATCTTTTCCAGTGAAATGAGTACATAAAATAATAAAAACTAGTGTAAAAGGGATTTTGTATTGCAAAAAAGTCAAAAAATATTGTAAAAACGTTTGCTATGTCACACACAAACTCAGATGTAATATTGAAATCGGACTAATATTTTCCGGAATTGAGAGTTAATAATATTTTATTCCTATAATTAAGTAAAACTCAATTACAATTGACTGTAGGTCAGAATATGCGTGGAAGGGAACAAAAGTTTTGGCAATAAAGCGTGTGACATTTTCGAAAAAGTCTAAGACTAACTTCTCGGCTAATGACAAACAGGAATCCCGGATTTGGAAGAATAATAAAATCTACTCCGTAATGGAATTTGTAATTATTTTCATACTCAACTACAATTGGTTAGTTTCATGGAATGGCAACAATCCTTTTATAAACGTCCAAATAAACGAAAGAATAAGACGAGAAACCTGGCTAGGTCATTCCTTGCCTAACTACTAGTTATGTTAGTCACTCTCGATGACCCTGAGTCAAGCAAAAAGGAAAAGAGACCTTCATTCCGCTCAAATCTCTTGTACAAAATGACCTTACACTTTCGTATTCTTATTTCACCATTTCCAGACATTGACTTTTGTACAATGCAATGTGCAAAAACTGTATATGTAGACAGGCATAGGTGGGATAGATAAGGTGGGCACTCACTGCTTAAAAGAAGAAAGATTCAAGATTACATTTATTTCCTGCATGACTCCTTGCGTAGTTTCTACGTCTTCCTACGCACGTAGGAAGATCTACTGTAAATATCGCCGAAAAAAGATTAAAGGGATATTGGAAACGAATAGCACTAATTACGCAAGTGATTTCCAAAATAGCTCAAAATAAACACTAACGCGGACGTACTTCCGCATTTGACCTCTAGAATATTCCAACCGCAACCGCAGAATATTCTTAATTCGCTGTATATAATCTGCTGTGGTCATCGAAGATGACTGGGTGGGACGTAGTTATTGATAGGCTTGTTGATTGTATTACATTCAAGGCACACATCTATAGATTTTAAACGTAGCACATTTACATTGAACTAGAGCCAAACTAAACAAACCGCGCGATTCTTTGAATACCTTGATTTTTGAAGAATCTGTGATTGTGGCCAATCCGACCAATCTTTAACTTTTAAAGTAGACTCTTCCATTTCTTTTAAATATATAAAAAATGGATAAATAACGACATCGGATTTGCTTGAGAAATTTAGTTCTCCAGAAAGGTGTGTTGAATAAATCTGGCTACATTGTTGAAGTACCCAAATTTGAGTCCAAAATGATGCAATATGAACAAGTATTTTCAAAATGGTTATTCGGAAATGTACTAACTTGGAAGAACTTGAAAAAAATTGGTTAACCTCGTCTCATAATGACGCCGCAAGAAAAGAGAATGGATTTATTGTTGCCTTGCATGCACTCCAATGTCCGTGCGTTGCCTACGACAAGATCCCCACCACACAATACAACATTGTCTTTTTTATAATAAAAATTCCATTGGTCATCACACTTTGCCTTGAAGTCATACCATGCATACCCCAAAAATTCAAGTTTTTTTTAATTATGTTAACAATGATCTCTCATGATTATGTACACATATCTTCCTGACGTTATATAGAAATAAAGAACAAATTCTCAAACGCAATCACAGCTGGATCAAGATTGGAAAATATACTGTACGGAAATAAATTTTAAAACTCAAATCGAATAGTTATGAGAACTTGTAATTATCGAACAAAATATTTAGCAATCGTTTCCGAATAGGAATTTAAAAAATGCCGTTATCTTTAACAAAAGTTTTTGAAAATTTAGTTATGCGATGGCGTACGTAAATTAAATTAAGAAATGACTGACTTAAGAAGTTGACTTTAGAAAATGTACAACTTGTGATAAGAAAACAGGATTTTGTCCACTCATTGAACAGGAACTTCAAAATTTTAGGCAATTTTGTTATAAGAGTTTGGATAAAATAGCAAGATGGCGGATTCAAAATGACACTACAAAATTATATTCATTGTAGCACCCGTTTTGTTGTATGATCAAGATAAGTGAGACAGAATGTTCAACCCCATGACCATCCATAGAAAATCTGATGGTTCTCATTTGTAAGGAAACGTTAAAATTTGAACCTAATTGTAAGACAAATTGTAAGATAAAATGAAAAAGTCAAAGTTTAAAGGAATATTCCAAGTCCTATAAATGTTTATGGATTGTTGAACGGATTATGCATGCATGGAAGTATTGCTGATTCAATTCGCTTTAGTTATTTTTTATTGAAGGAATAAGAGGAAGAACTTTGCGTAGGTTGAAGAGTCAAAACTCAGAACTGCATTTCCGTCCATTTCGCTCTCGTGAGAAAACTTTCATTTTCTTACAGACTGCAGACATCCAATTGCAAATTGCAATTGATAAAAAAAACAACAAAACTGCATGCAAGAGAATAATGTTAGAATTTAATACTTTGCTCTGCTAGGGTTGGCCACGCCACGACACAAAGATTAAACGTGATTGATAAGAAGAGCTGCCTCAAATTTTCGAGACCAATTTTTATAACAAATATAATAATCTTTTTTTTATATTCTCATAATAGTCACAAGATATTGCCAAAAAAATCATGCATGCGCGTAAGTCTACACAATTTTTTCAAAATTTTAATCCTATGAAGGTTTTTGAATAAATGAATTTGAAATCAAAAATTCATGTGTGGGCTTTGGACGGAAATCGAGGCGCCTGGTTTCTTTGAGATGAATCCAAGGAATCGAATGACCAAATGATCTTGAAATTGACAAGGGCCGTTTGTCAATCCAGACAAATACTGAGAAATTATATTGCTGCTTAAAGTTGTCTCGTCCATAGCATTTATAGGACGGAAAAGTATGTGAATCAGAAACATGAGGCCTATCGTGTTCAATTACCAAAATTGGTTCCTCGAGATAAAATGGGTTTCACGGTGATCGTAGTTTGTTAAGAATGATAATAAATAAGTCGTTAACCGTCCTTTAGTTACTGATAACAGTGATGGTGCAAATCTCTAACCACTGGTAAAACACATGTTAGAACAAAATCATTAAATTGAAACCTTCCTCAAGTTTAGACCAAAATTTGATGACTCAGAGTCTGATTGTGAGTGAAGATACGAATTTGATCATGTCAGCACAATTAATTAGATGCCCCGTCAAGGTCTTGTCCCAGTTTCATTATTATCCCGGAAATATTTCTTTCGGTTTTCCGGAAATGATGGAAGACCAGAAACCCAAATTAATTAGTGATAGAATTGAGTGCTCATTTTCTCACCTTTATGAAGTTGGATAGCTGCAATTACGTGTACTTTATTCTATGTGTTGTCGCCTTTAATTTTACTGGACGCGTTGGACGGAGTAAATTCAATTACAATTGGACCCACCTGAAATCAGAAAAGCATGAAAATATAGTACTTCTTTAACATAATATTTGAAACCTGTTCGTAATAGGAAATTTTATAATTCTACTTGTAATAACGTTTAGCTGCAGAAAACTTTAAAAAAAAATTCGGGACTGAGATGTAAGCAAGCAGTGCAAGTAAGATTCCTTTAATTAAATTATGCACATATTTGTGTTTCTGCTGCAGTTATAGAATCTGCTAGAACTTTCACTTTGTGCGGTTTGACCTCGCCGGTTCTCAACCAGTTTCCGGATCCCATTGCGGGTTCCGTTTGAGCACAGGTTATAGGCCACTTGAACCCAACATTTCCAAAACTCAAGAGAGCTGAAGTGCATCATTTGCAATATGTACTAATTTGAGAAAGGTAAAGACCCAGAGAAAATGTTTCATGCATAATCTATCACAAAACCAAATAGAAACAGGCAGAGGCAAAGAGCCAATGCTATGGAGTTTCTACCCGGACCTAACCACACTTACATTATCCTGAGGCTAAATCTTGTTTTACTTCAAGTTAAACTAAATCCGGCCTTGTCACTTCCTACTGGTCATTTATAATTCAAATGAACCCGCGGAAAACCGGGCTTGGCCTCCTGTCATCATTAATTGGTTGACATATCTTCGTACCCACCTAAAGGGAAAGTGTCTCACATTACAGAACTTTATATAGAAATATTTAATTCCTGAGTTACGAATTGCATTCATACCGCCCCAAGGGCTCAGTCAACAGAGGGCGAACTGGACAACCAAATCACTCAGAAGGACCTTACCAGTTACGAGTCCAAAATCTATTCCCACTTCAGACTAACCTACCTCATATCCGAAAACAAAGTCATAACTCTAGACTGCTGTCTTGTCCAAAACAATTTTTTGAATTTAAAAAAAATCAAGTCTATGAAACTCGCCAAAATTCAGTATGTTGCATGCTAGTTTAGTAATATATAATAATGTGGAGCAAGGTACTAATAATTTCTCGAAGTCCAATAATTGTTGGATTTAACATAAATAATACAACTTTAAAATATGAAGAACGTGACAGAAAATTGAGATGGCTTCTAACCTGGCAATGATTTTTGAAAGACTAGGAGTGTCAAGAGGAAAAGCGGGAACTGGGTCAAAATTCTGAGAAAATTAAATTACTGGGGATTTTCACCATTTATTTTACTATCCTACACTTCACTCCTGTCGATTTACTTGACTTCACTAATTGCTTTTAGAGAGAAATGAAATTGACATAGAAACTCTGTGATTCAAAAATGATGAGATTGAAAGAGAAAGCTTTTCTGTCCACATCATCCAGTACAAAATCCTCTGACTAATCAAATCGTGCTTCCCTCTCTTCTAACATAACATTTTCTAACTCAATCCTCCTCCATGAAGTCTATTTAATAGATTGGATCACAAATTGCACGGTTCCACCATGTAATATTATTCACATGCAAAATATTTGATTTCTATTTATTTTATTTAATTTGAAAAATATTTTCAATTGAGACTATCTAATTTCAATTTTCGGAATTTCTTTCATTTACGATTCCTAGTTTGTGCGCACGAATTTGTAATGTTTTGTTTAATTATTCTGTTATTTTCATCCGACTGTTTAAAAATATGCCATTACATTTTCTGATTTTTGCTCTAATATTATAGGAACGCAGGATGGTGTCGAAGATTTTACATTCAGGTCCTAAGGTTCAGCAAGAGATGATTACCTCCTATAAATACTTACACCAATTTATCTCTTCAATTAATGCTCCTTTATTACTTTCAGCAAAAAAATATTTATATCTTAACACTACGAGCATATAAAACCAACGACACTAATTTAACTCAATCAGTATGTAAATACAAACGAAGGACTCATCAAAAAATAAGAAGTTCATCAAATCATCATCTCCTCTATAGAAATGAATGATAGATGAAAATTCTTGGGTGATGAAATGAATTAACAACACAGAAATGCACACATAAAATGATAAATTTCCAATCTGAATCAATTTGATTGAAACAAATCCACACGGACTTAATTCGTACTCCTAACTTAATACAGTACTTATCGTTAGCATTGGAATTGATTTCATACGAGTCATACGATTTCCATTTCCATTCAATTTCTTACGGTGCATTCATTTCAATAACATAAGTGACCCAATTTTTGGAGTCAATTTCTGGTTCTTCACGATTGGAGATCAGACTCAATCCAAATCCAATTGCAAGACCAAGTTTAGTCATGTTTTGGTTCTCATGATAAAAAGAAGGATTCATTCGAGGTGTCCTTTATATCGAGTTGACTCTTGTACTCTGTGATCGAACTTGATCTCTCAATAATATTTAGGTTTACAAAATTTAATGATTGACTGATTGAGTGTAAACAATAATACAAACAACGCTATTCCTCACCGGATTTTCATCTCTGAAGACGACTCGTGGCGAATGCATATGTTAAGACGCGGAACCCGTAAAATTTCGAACTTGTTGTCCATGGTCACAAATTTAATTGAATTTAACTGTAATAAAATTACGCACGTAACTATCAACCACCTGAAATTCATGAAGAAATGATTGAATGGATAAAATGACTCGATCGGTCTAATGTCACTGAGCAGGACCAAACGCGTCATTCGGAATATCTTTAGAAAAATGCAACTCTTATTCTGTTAAAATCAACCGGCGCATAATATAATAAATAGCTACGCTGACTAAGATTTCCATTATTTTGCTTTCAAGCTATTCAGTCATTCCACTCCTACTCGGAATAGAATTGTTTGCAAGCCTCTGTAATTGCTGAAATGAATTAAGTCTAGAAATCTACAAATTCTTCCAGAACAACCCAAACCAGTTCTGAGCTCTCACCGCGGTTAACGTCGGAACACAAAATAGAAATTAATGTCCTAGTCGTATTGAAACAGTTTCTTTAATTTCAATAAAAGAAGAATCGATAGTAGTTAAGTTGCTGCAGTCAAACTTGTTCTAAAGACCACCTGATTTTGTCCACCAACTCTGTCTGAGACGACCGTTTTTGCGTAACATTACGCCAGTAGTTGTGACCCAGCCGACCACCTGAACCACACGACCTATTTCTTGTCGTCCATGCCTGGTCGACTGGTACAGGTTTGACTGTTGAGCATAGAACATTTCGTGCGATATAAAGGAGCTATGTGTTTGGGCCCAGAAACCATTACGTGACCGATAAGGTTCTTCAAAAAAAGTTGTATAGGGCTTTTCAGAATACTAATGAAATTTACTCTTTTTGAAAATTTGCTTACACAAATTGTACAGCCCATCTGCTTTTTAAGAGGAACGTGAGGTTAAGAGTATGTTGAGGGTAATAAAATATCCTCATTATGACTTACACCAGAATTGGGCCTAAATTAAAGAAAAATACCGTCAAATATTAAGCTTCATCTCATTCTAATTGGAATTCCCAGACATTATTCTTGGAACCTGGTTCTGGTGGAGTGGTATTAATTTTACTAATAAATTGTGCAGTAAGGTCGGGAAAAGGATGTGTTTCTATTAAAGAATATGTCATTGTGGATTTGTCGTCAACAAAATTCAAGCGGTCCACTCATAACTACATAAGATTGATTGAGGAATTGTACAAAAAACTGGGGTTAAGAATTTCTATCATAACAATATTTAACCGTTATGTGACAAAATTATTATTTTTCAGCTTTAGCCAAGGTTTCCTCCATTCAATGTATTTCTTGAGCGGATGTCGCTCATATTGATTCAGTTTGTATTCACTTGTAACAGGGTTTGTTGTGTTTATGTGAGCGCATCCGGCAGATTAACATTTAAGGACCAATCAATCCAGAAAAGGTTATGAATCCCATTCATTCAAAAGAAAATCCTTACATAACTCGGAATCGATAAACTCGATGAACGGTGTATTGTTCGCCAAATACGCCTTCTGGGTAGACAGTCACATTTATTCAATAATTCTTGCAAATATATTCAAGAATAACTCAGAAAAGGCAAGCAGTAAAACATCCATCTAAAATCCAGTCATTTCTACAATGTCAGTGTCCGCAGCACAAAGGATACATTTTTGGAATGGACCGTATTTATATTTACCCATCTTCCTTATAATAAGCCTGACGTATATAAAATAATAATTGATTTGATGACCTTTAATATAAATACAAAGATTTACAGCATTCTGTAACGAGCAGTTCTATTTAATTATGGGGATTCTTGATCTAAACCAAATCCGTTGGACATGATCAGTGAAATTTATTCATATTCGTGATGTAAACCCGTTTGTATTAACACTTTCGGTAGTCAAGTGTTTGGTTAATCTAAAACGTGAATCAGGGGCAAGATCAGCTCATCCGTTCATTCATTCCTTCCTTTCCTGAATCTATTTACTTATTTACATTATGATTAAAAGAAAAAGTAAATGTGTTTGATATTGGCAATATCTAAAATTTCCAATGACTGTTTTTTATGCAGTACCCTTTATATTAATTCTTTGCAATGCGATTCCAGGGTCCAAGGCCGGGTTAAGAAAAATGTCTTGATAAGCTTCACGATTCGTAAGGATGGTGCGGAGGAAGGAAAGTAGTAGTGCGACCAGGCATACGTTGGCAATTTAATTAATGACTAAATATAAACAACATTGTGCATAGAAAGGAACTAGTTGAGTATTTTTGTCTGTTTATCAAAAACAGAATATTTTCAGTGGCCAGGAGGTCACCAAAACTCAGACAGACTGAAAGGACAGGAAACCTGTCCAGTCTATCCATGATGGGTTTTTAATTTACAAGTTAAGCACATTAAGGATAACCATCGTTTGTGAAGAGATAAATATTAATATTATGAACGATGGTATGATTTTATTATTATTAAAGAGGAGCCTTCGGAAATGGTTTCTTGTAGCCTTTGGCTTGTAGTTTGATACGCGACATTGAGAGTCATGAGAGGAATTGAAGGCTGATCAAAGTGTCAATGACAGCCGCCAGTTTAGATATTGTGTTTTTCTATACGGGGCAATGGCAATGGGTGTACCGCCATAAGTCGTCTGTTTAAATCAGCACAACTCTAATGTAACTAACCAACTAAAATGATCAATTCATAATGTATTACATCCACACACACATACACGCAACAAAAACGCGAGTCTCATTATTATCAGTGGTTAAAACCTTCGGAAAACTTCTTCACTGTAGGCTATGAAATAAATATTATTTGTTCATTAGGCTCTTGTAACAAATATTTTAATTCACATAACGTTATAAGATACCCTAATTCGAAATCAACATTGGCGAAATTATTGAGATTTTTTAAATGTAAATATCCTGTGATCTAAAATGACAAATGTTTGCAGGAAATCTAAAATTCTTATTTACGCTTAAAACTCCTACATTTTTTTGAACTCGTGTCAATCGAACAAATTGGTATTGGTTCTATATACTGACCTTGCGTAAGTGTTTTATAATTGGGAATAGAATAATCGGTCTGTTTTAAAAAAATGTCCGCTTTAAAAATATCAACATTGAAAGAATTGGATTTTTTTAAAATCATTATGAAGAATTCAATTACGAATTGGCAGATGATAAAATAACTAAATAAAAGTGGAGTGACATTTTGTCTAAATATAAGGTGAGTCATATTATAAAATTTGAAGACGTGTTCCAATAGTAAAATTTATATTAGTAGTCTAACGTCGCTCTTCGTAAAATAAATAATAAACTATATATTGTCGAATTCTGTAGTTAACGGACAACATTAATTCTCTTAAGCCTTACTACTAAGAATGCAACATATCATGTGAAATTGTCATTTTTTTTGTAGAATAGCAAAGGAAGAATAGATTTTTTTTAAAAAGACCTGAAAAAGCCCAAATAAATAACATCGGCTGAAATGATTATCTAAGGATGGCTCAAGATTTGTAAGCTAGAAGAAAATAATGAGGAGATCTGGAGTCTGGATGAGGTCGAAAGGTTTAATCACCTCTGGGCTATATTCCAGAGTACGAGACAGAAGTCTGGGTCCAAATATTATTGTATTATGTAACTCCATGAATCTGCTCTGCACTACCTTGAACATGCACTCCTGAATGGGAATCTCATAAAAAAAGGAAGCAAAATTTCGAATGTCTTGCCCTATTCTCTGTGTACGGAATTGAGATATGATTTGTGCTAGCAAGGGACAGTATTCGGATGTAATATCCAAACCACTCTGTAATCTACACTATTTGACATTTCTAGTGCATTTGTGACAAATATGAAATAGGCAGGTAAAATTTCGGTTTGTCGCAATAAATTTTACTTGACTTTCCACAGATAGTTTACCAAACTATGATAATGTGGCGGATTTCCTTGTAAATCTTTATCTTAATACTTTCATAAATTCTATTAAAAAATTGTGCCTTTGTATTTTCTTAAATGCGCCTTATTTGGCAAGTGCTCAAAATGTGACATAACTGAGGACGAATTATAATATTTCTTTTGAAAAATAATTGACTTTCTCCCCAAAAGACTTGCCCTTATGAAAAAGGATTGGTTGGTCACAAAATTTAATATTGTTATCGAAACCTAAACGTGCAATAATGCAATTCTTATTTTCCCAAAATTCTACACCTAAATCCTGTCCCTCGTTAGATTCTAGACAGACAATTTCGCCGGAGGGGTTTTGAGCCATTGCCATTTCACATAGAGACTACCCAGCATCAGTATCAGTATTATTTCTGACGCTAGAATGCCAAAACCGATTGACTTTACTGTGTCGTAACTATAATGGAAAGACATATGAGCCTCAAGTGAATTTTTTACACGAAACAATAACATAATTCTCCATAATGGACGGATTAGTACTTACTTGAAGAATATTACTAAATCTCATGAATAACCAATTATAAAGGTTTTGGATGCCCCGCTGTTGCGTCGTCACTCGAAACAAAAAGACCCGATTTATTTATTATTGAAGATTATCCGTGTACGGTACCCGGACAGTGTTTCGAGGTACGTCGTCATAAATACTTGTAGTAACGGTTATCGCTTTCTCACTTTTAAATAAACTAAGAGTTCCTTTTGAGACTTTAGACTTGATTTAGTATTCAAATGCCAACACGGTCATTTGGATTAGAATTGATCGGAGCATGGAAATAAAATAAACCTTTAAAATGGCCCACTGGCGATGGGGAATAGGGAATGAAACCAGTAACCCGGAAACCTCAAAGTGGGAGTTCTAATCTATCCATATTCGTGACTCATAAAAAGTATCCTCAAACGTAGAATAATTTAAGTGTCAGATTTTTGTTTAGTTTTGAATTGAATATTATTTTGTATGTAGAAGGCGACAGGGTGTGGTACGCAACCTTTGATTTGGTTCTACAAGGCAATTGAATTAGCGTGAATAATGACGGGAAAGTTTAACCTTCCGATTTAGTAACCTTCTGCTCTCTTAAGCCTTTCATTAAAACTCCTAAATTGTTAATTTCATTTAAGGTCGACTTAAGTTTTATACACACTACATGCACTCAAACAGATCAAAATGTCAAACAAAATGTCTTCATGTCGCGAACACAGAAATTTAAACTTACCACCACTTATGAAATCCAAATTCAATCCAATCCAATCCAAAAATCCTTAAAATCCTTCAAAATCCACAATTCAACACTTTTCACCCCAAATCATTTAATTATTCAAAAAAAATTCACATTGACAACTAATATCACACCATTTTCTAAAACTCTCACGGCTGTCATGCGGTTGTCTAAATTGCACAATCACCTTCCCAATCCGCAATCCTGATCCTAAGAAACTTGAGTTTCTTGCCTTTTAATTATTTCCATCCATACTAAAGTTATCGCCGTCAATCAATTGGTTCAAGTTTGACACCATAACTTGACTTTCCTCACATAAATCCTCATTCCTATTCCTACTTGTTTCATCCAAATCAAATCCCAATTCCAAATTTTTTTTTAGTTGTCACTCACTCCACTGTCACAAGAAAGGATCAACCAGGGAATAGCTGCTGTCTCAACATTTTTCCTTCAGCACCTTGACTTTTCCTGCAGTCTCACGCTATAAACAGTACTGTTTTAAATTTCTTGATCA
>JAQGCA010000917.1:0-21512 GCA_034698945.1 Protaphorura quadriocellata
GGACAGACAGACAGACGGACTGGGCATCCGCAATAAGTCATTTACTCCGTATATTACGTCGCACGACTTAATAAGTGAGACATGAGATGACTGGTAGCAGCTTACGCTATTTCAAGACATTTTTGCATTGCTTTTTTCCGGAACACAAAATGCAGTTTTTGACTGAAGTACGTTTCAGAAATTTCTTTTGGAATCACGTGGGTTGATCTTAAATTAAAATCTGTTCGACGTGTCGGGTCGGGAGGTTTGAGCCAAATTCTGGTAATATCCGTTTCAAACGAACAATCAACTGCTATTGTTCAGGACAGAATTATACATACAACAAACATAGTTGAAAAGAATGAAGACAAATTTGAAATGTGTAGTTAGTAGCTAAGAAGAGTCCATATATGGAGTTCCGTGTGCTCGGGTACATGTCAAGCCTGATAAAAGTAGGCAGAGAAAGTTATCAAAGCACGAAATTCGGGTCCGGTTCTATACAGAAACAACTCGAGTCGGCAAAGGAAAAAGCATCCTCAGAATAATATGAAACTTTGTACGAGTACGTACGGTTGCTACGGATGGATGAAACCTACTCTGGTCTCCTATTACGACTTGCGTTCAATTTCTACCCAGATAATACACATACAAAAGGAGTGGGTAATTATCGATTATTACTCTGGACTCAACTTGTTGCTTCACTTTCTTTCGTCTCATTTTGGCCCATTATTTGATTCAATAAAGTTTTGCTCGGGAGAAATGAAGAAGGAATTTGAATAAGAATTGAAAGAGAGGGGAATTGGATGATCAATCTATTGTTCACATTGTTGTAATTACCAGGGACACCAGGAAAGACAGGAGAAACGCTGACATCTTTTGCGATATTCGGGTTCCTTGCTTTACAACAACAACGACTCTTCTAGATTAATTTTAAGTCGGGATACTCCGGTTTCTTACGAGAGTACAGATGAGACATACAATTTTAGGCCCCCCACCCACTTGCGACGGAACCTGGAGAGTCGGAGCAAATCAGAAATAATATTTTTATTGAATTTCATGACCCATCCGATGGTCCTATTCCGTCTCAAAATTGGCTGCGCGCAACGGCGCTATTGTGCTAGTGAAAAGCATATCAGAACCACACTGGAAATGGTTTCTCCTGTAGTATTTGATCCAAGACAGCATCCGAAAGAATACTTCCTTGGAAATCCCGGCGATGGCATCTTGTTTGTCATATTATGCATATTTCGTGAAATCAATCATAGAGGTAATAATATATAAATTAAGACCTTATTATTATATACTCTAAGAAATCAATCGATCGGTTTGACGAAAGTTTGTTTACTAATTACGCGATCGTTTCTTGGAATGTCTCTGATGTTTGACCAAGCGTCGTAAAGGAAGTCGATTAAAAAAAGTGTTTTCAGAATTAAAATTCAGACAAACAGAATCCGAACAGAATTTTCGCAGTGTTTTCTGAAGAATTTGCGTAGTTTTCAGCACTCTGCAAAGCACGCAGGCGCCATAACGAGAAAGGAAGTTAAGTAAAAAAAAAGTTATTCACGGGAAAAGCTTGGAGGTTGGGTGAAGAAAACTGTGTAAGGTAATAGTAATTTCTCGTGAGCAAGTGGAAGTTTTCCCGTGTTAATTTCCTTTGTAAACGATTGTGTTGGGATGTTGAGGGAGGACATTAAAACACCCATTCAAGACTCTGAGAAAGAAACTAAACAACCGACGTTACATTATTTTGTAAAACTATTCTACTTACCATACCTGCGTGTTGGGCGATTGCTGTGGAAGTCCTTCCGACTGCCCGTGTTCCCAAGAACGTAAACAAACTCAAATTTGGGGAAGATACTACAACTAACAGTTTTCTGAAATGCATTGGAAGGAAGGGAATCCCTGATTCTCTCCAAACCTTAATGTTCCAACTAGACTGCCATTTACTCAAATGGAAAGCCTTTTTCTTGGGTTTCCTCGAATCCTTTTAATTTCTATGTTCTCTGCTTTCTTTCTCAACCGTACCACCGTAGTGCCTAGTTTAGTTCTATTCTCTTATATTTAGAGTCTCACAAGAGAAACTTCGAGGGTGTTCCCGTATCCCGAGACATACTTAGAATTGGGTTAATAATCTGACCCCACACCTTGCAAACCGAGATGAGTTGTCCCAGGACCTAAGCAGTCCGCGCGACAAAATCTTGAGTACAGCGATGCTTACCCTCAGTTTACTGAAAATGTGAGTAATAAAGTACTTGGCAATTTTTCGAACCAAATCTAACTAAATAGTGAAATCATTAGTAAGGGCTCTTAATATCAAGGGTAATTAGTTGCTCGTGTATGAATTTATCTTACTTTTAATTTAATTTTATTTTATTGTATATAAATTAGTGTGTAGTCTGTCCCCGTGGCTTAAAGAACACGTATGTGAAATCGGTCTGACAGTTAAATAAATCAATAAATCAAATCAATCAATCAAAGGGCAGAAAAATTCTCTACTGAAGTTGTTATTTCCTACGACAGTTGCATTCTCTTGACCAATTAGATGGTGAATTCTCATTATTTTACAGATGGGATTTCACTATGCCTTAATGCAAATGTAAATTAAAGGTTTTCTCCAGACTAGAAAGGAATCATGGGACATTGTGAAAATCGCCAAGAAAGATTCTTTCTCACACTCTGATCGAACACTGTGGGAGTTTACGTTATGAATTTGCTTTCTCTCTTCTCCACACGGCTTTCTCCAAGACTTTCTCCAGATGCGAAAAACGGGTAGTCTGCCTTGGCAGCACACACTTTGCTCATTCTCTCGGCTCAAGAGACTTTTAATGTGCAGTGTTATGGAAATCCATGCTGTTCTCAAGTGTTTTTCCTTCCACTTTGATCGCCGTTGTTGTAGTTCGAGGGTGTTTCATGAAAACTTCACAAAATGTACTCAGCCGAGACCTTACCACCACTAGTCATTCCGCTGTCATTCAAGCAGAACACGATGAGCAACTTATTAGTTTTGTTGCTGACATGTGGTTAGACAGAAGGTGGTAATTTGTGGTCAATCAGTGTAACATTCGGTTTGGGTGATTCGAATTTAGGAAATTATGATGGAAAGGAAAATACAAAGCTATGTCACGATGTCAGATTTGGAATCTCAAATCAACGGAATTATACGAGTTGAGTGCGTGATAGGTTTCATAGTGTTGTCTGGAACCTTGCTGGTAATTCGTTTGAAAATTCACCGTGACTGCTCTTTAAAGAACCACCGAAGAAATATAGGATTACCGCGGATACTCGAAATTCCATCGGATATTGGAGAGCTCGAGCTCTCAGTAAATTCCATTAGTAACCACAGATAACACCGCATTTCCAATTTTGCTTTCAATATTCGGTCCGCTAGTTCCTTGTCATCCGAATGACAGAATTTTCTGGGGAACGCCGATTACAGGAATACTAAATAAATTCGTCGAAATCTCGAATTATCCTATCCATAGACACAGCAACTCAAGAAAATAAATATTCACTTTTTCCATTCCTTGCAAACATATCCAGTCGACAACAATTACAATAACTTAAGTAGGGATTCAGTACAATGTAACAAAATTTGTATTTCCGTGCTACTACCTTATCACTCAATACTTGGATTATGTAACCGTTTTTTAGAACAGTTGACCCCTAGCTTGCGTTAATGGTCGACAACCGTGCACTTTCGAAATTTCACGGTCACCTGTCAGACCGCATGGCGTAAAAAGATTTAGATACTCCATATAACATTTGGTCAATTTTTTCTGGGAACGGCGTTTTCTTTTTACCTATATACGTATGACGCCAAAGAATGAACCTGGTTGTCTGGCTGCGGCTAAATCCAGCGTAACCAGTGTGACCAGTGTAAAATATTGACGTCGTTGCCGATGATTGAGTGGCATGTCTACCTCGAAAAGCTTCAAGTTCGCCATTTTGAGTAAATGGGATTTTTAATCTAGCGACTTAGTCAGTACCTTTTCTCAGGTGTCCATGACGCATGACGCCTCGCTATATTAGAGAGTGGAATTTGTTTTGTTAAGTAAGCCATGTGGCATTCCTGGAAGTCATTTCTCTGTACTTGAATTTCTCCCTACTACTAGGGTGACCTACCGACGTCATTTGAAAAGGGTCTAGCAATGCTCCTATGGAATTTGGATTTAAGAGCGACGACTTTTTGATTATGGGGCGAATTCTTAATCGAATAATTTTTTGTATGGTGTAATTAAAGGGATAGGAATAATTTGAAGTCAAAAACGGACGTGAAACCTCCTTACATCTGGCCGAGTGACCAAACCCTCAGTACAAAGGAATGGACAAGGACCAAATATATTTGTCTGAAGTTAGACACCCAATACCGGTTTCATATCATTGTATCGGGAGATGAGGTTCAAAATGTTGAGTGCTAATAGATAGCTTTACACTATGCTTAGAACGGCGCATTGAATATTGGCATTGGATAAGGCGAAGGATAGATCCTGAGTTG
This sequence comes from Protaphorura quadriocellata, assembly GCA_034698945.1. NCBI lineage: Eukaryota > Metazoa > Arthropoda > Collembola > Poduromorpha > Onychiuridae > Protaphorura > Protaphorura quadriocellata. The sequence continues at coordinate 4,475 of JAQGCA010000917.1, forward strand.
GATAAAACGGAGAGAAAATTTTGTATGGGTTAGACGGGTTTAGTTCTTGCTCTTTTTGGTCTTTGGCAGTTTTCTTCTATGTGGGAAAGAAATTGAGAGAAAGAAGGAGGGAAGAACCGTCTGGTACTTCAATTGAAGTGGAATGGGGGCAATATCATGTAATTTTGTCAATCACTGCCTTCCCATTTTCTATCTTCCCTCCATTGAGAACATCCAGTGGTTCTCCCAAACTGTACTTACTTTTTTGTACAACATCATGGATTCTCGAACCAAGTCGACAGGCGAGTCCACGGTTCTCGAAGAACAAAGTGAAAGAGGAAGTATTCGGATTCGGTGGCTTCACACTGTGCACAACCCAATTTTATGGTATACTTACCCAATATCTTTCCCTGGATACTGGATGGCTTGGTTGGCTAAGTTATCTAATGTATAGAAAGTATTTCCGTGTGCTAGTGGTAGCACGAATATACGAAAAAGCAAAAAATCTTTGGAAAACTCCTGCTTGCTGTGCCATGTCTGAGGTCTTTCTTTCGCTTTCTTTACTTTTTTATTCGTGTTCGATGGATGAAGAACCATGCTGACTGTCTGACCGAAAACGAGTTCTGGTTTTTGCCCGTAGGACTAACTGAAGGACGTATATTTCTTTACCAGTGTACAATTTACCCACTTTTTTGCATGACAAAATAACACATACGGACTTTTAAGTCATTCCTTAACGCTGACAGCAGATTTTGTTTAGTTGGCTGAGATTTGAGATGTATTGTAGGAAACTTGACCTTGATAAAGTTCGCTAAGCCAAATAATTCCGGGACTTGGTAATATGTTTTGGGAGTTAGCAAAAAGAAATATACGGATAGCCAACCCATACCTGGATCTTTCGATTTTTAGTACTCGCATTTAAATTAGAATAATTTTACCAAATTATATAAGCCAGTCCTTATCATAGGTTTCGTTAAACATCAGAAACCGGCGAAAACTATGTAGTGTGGCTAATAGTCGCAAAGAGAGTGTTTTAATAACAATAGACCGGGGACTTATTGGTTTAAGGGTCTACCATTTTATTCTAGTCTAGTTCATCAAAACTTGTATTAAATATTTACAATTACTCAAGCTATTAACTATTTGTCTATTTTCATAAAGTCACCCTAATTCATGTAGGTTTAATAGTGGATTTGTACTCACTATGATATTACGAAATATGAATATTCAATATTAAATTACCCGGATTAGTCAGTATATACTAATGCGGTCGGGTACAGCGGTACTGTTGCTCCGTCCATCTCAGTTGCTAGGTTATTCCCTTCAACGGCCAAATGGTCAGTGCCTCCAACAGGGGTACCACACTCGTTGCAAGTGCCAAGTTGAGTTGGACCACCACATTCGGTCACAACATAAATGTGGCCATTGACGCATTTGAACCAACGTCCAGTAGCGTGGCCAAAAGCACGGACTATCAGGATCCGCTCATTCTCGGTGATCCGCAATTGAGACTTCAAGGACCCGTCCAGTTTCTAAAATAATCATAATTGTCAATATTATCTTAAGCACTAGCAAGGGACAATACTTCGATTTTGGAAATAATATGTACAGAAAAGCTTCTCCATGCGACCGGGACGGCTGACCAAAATTTAATCGTGCAATACACGTAGCCACGACGTACGAGAGATAACATAGCGAACCCAGGATCTGGTGACACAAGGTCGTCAGCAAATTGATAGCCTACGTCAGGTGGTTGCTTGGGGAAATTTTACTATATACTAAAAGTTTAAACTTCTTGCCTGTAAACACTCGAAAAATTGTCGCCGTCTCAAACTAGTATAGGGTACTCGTTTGGACAGAATCTCGTACACATCATAGTAGAAAGCCACGGCTCGGGGATTCTCCTGAATATTTAGCGAACTTAGACCATTTTCATTAGCCCTCCGGTCCATTAATTGGGTTAAGTCGCCGATTCGGTCAAATTGTCTTTCCATGTCCGCAACTTCAGTCAGGGTGAGTGGAATCTCTCGAGTTTTCACAAAGTTCCAAATCTCTCGATAATAATGTTCCACCACATTGAACTCGTCTTCGTCGTATTCTCGCTCCAGTCTGCAGAACTTTTGCTCAGCCACTTTCCATTGGCTAGACAAATATTCTAAGCAGCTTACCATTGTTTGGTTCATCTGTGAAGAGAACAATTATAAGAAATATATCCATTCGACAGCTTTCGATTTGGCCTAGGGTTGGGACCCTCTAAGGGTAAAAGTCTAGTTTCGAAAAACCTCTTTCAGGCCTTCACAGATCGAACTATTCAAATCGCCAACATAGTGAAACAGTAACTGCTACCTACATCTTTATACTAGATTGGATTGGCCACGGTTAATCAGATGAATGACAATAATTTAAGAAATGACTGACCTCCTTGATAATGGGCACATCGTTGTCGTCCTTCTTGTCGGTGACCTGGCGAATGAGCCAAAGCCTGAACTCGTCAAATATTCCTCGAGGATTTCTCGCTCTCATGAGATCGTTCAACATGTTGACCTCAGACTCGCGAATTTTTTCCGGAGCACCGTAGATCCTGATTTTCAGGTCATTGTGGTCTTCTCTTTTACGTTTTAAGATAACACAGTAGCGTCGGCAAGTCCAGATAATGGAGCGACAGAGTGGACATGTCTTCATGACAATCTCTCCATTCTCTCCATCAACGTTCATCCAGGCGTTCAACGAACTTACCTCAAACGTGTGTCCGCAATCGGGTAGGAAGATAAATCTAGTTCAAATTAAAATAAATGAAATCATACAAATAAATTCAATAATTAAAAGAACTGACTAATCGGATTACGAACCTATCATCCTCTTCAATTGTGGTACTACCATCAAAGAATCCGTGGATTAGTTCGCCTCGATTGCAGTAACGGCATAAATCTGGGCATGGCTCCCCACATAAGCCGACACAAGAATGGCCACAACGTAGAAGTTTTGGGCATGGGAAGTTGCACGGTTCGCGATCGCAGACTTCGCCACAAGTACGAGTGCACTTACTGTGCGGACATTCCCAAGGACACGGCCACTAATAAGTATAATTGAATACATTTTCTCAGTAATTAATATGTGGCGTCCATAGAAAATTACCAAACTTACTTGACAAGGTTGACAAGGAACTCCACATGGTTGCCGGCATGTTTCGTGTTCACAAGAGGTCAGGCAAGTCTTAGGACAAGGCAAACAATTCTTGCTACATAGGACCTCACAGCTAAATTATTCGATTTAAAATGGTTTAATAATTACAAAAATTCCGAAATCATAAAAAATATTTTACTCACATATGGCCGCAGATTAAAGTTTTTCCACAGGGCTGAGTGCATCGTTTATGAAAAATACCGTTATCGCATGACCCACAAACTCCATCGCACGGATCCCCACAACCACCATACTCAAATTCAACCGCACTGACGCAAGGTTCAGCGCACAATTTTGACAGTTTGGACTTTGTAAACCTGTTCCTATCCTTGCACGCCACCAACACTTTGTGTCCGCAATCGGGAACAACGGCCGCCTGAACTTTTGCTGGACACATGTATGGGGTGTTTTCCTTGTACGAGCACTGAATTCGATATGTGTGGTGGCATTCATTGAACTCGCCGGAAAAAACCACCTGGGAATTAAAAGTCGGATTAAGTCTAAGCCGAGATAAAAAATATAAAATGTAGAAATATTTATTGACGTACTTCACAAGGCTCACAGGTCTCAAAACAATATTTTGGACAGAAATGACCACACTTCAATTTTATCCGACATAAGGCCTCGCACTTCTCGAGTTGGCTTCCTTTGCGATATGGTGCCCCGTTAAAATGGCGACAATTGGAAGTGGTTTGCGGTATCCTATTTTTTGGCGGTATTATTGCCTGAAAGAAAGAAAGAAAATTCACATGGCCACTATCACATCCTCAAAGAGATTTCAGGGCTTCCCTAGAGCTTAAGTCTTTTATATACATGAGGCACAGTATTCAGGGGTTTGGTTTGGAACAATACCAGACAACTGAAGTTCTATTTGGAAATTTTACCACCTGAGTCATTTGGGGTGAATGGTATTGTGGATCAGTAAATTTCGAATCTCTTAATAGTTAATACCTATTAATGAGCAAATTTTATCTGCCGCGAAATCGGTCATTCATTCATGCGCTAAGAACATTTATTTTCTTCTGGCCTATCCCTCTAGTTACTGTCTGTCCAAGTATTGCACTCACCTTACTCATGGATGCGGTAGACTTTGATTTTTTTCCTTTAGCGGCGATCGGCTTAACCTCCATTTTTGGACCGCTTCTATTCGGGTCACACATTACTAGAAAATTGGCACAATAAATACCAGAATATACACGAATATACCAGGATCCCTAATTTAACACAACCACTTTCTTTGAAGTCTAAACGTAAGATAATGATGAAGAAGTCTTGCTTCTCGCTTGGAAATATTGAAATGTGTAATATATGTACGTCTCTTCCGATTGAAACATTACGTAATTTTTTGCGACTTCAAAATTTATTTTTCATACCGATTACGAAATGAGAACCGTATTACGACTAATTGTTTCAATTATTGCGACTAATATTTATGTATTGTCAAGTATTTGGCAATATCTTTAAGGGCCAGTCTTGGGGGAAATACCCCCAAGGCTTCAAATAATGTGAAGTCATTTCCAGATCTGATACTCGCATCATAGAATAATACACAATTCTTATCCATTCTATACAATCAGAATCTTCAAATTGATGAATTCGACTGTAATATACGTGCGTAATTTCTGGAAGCATTACAACATTCTGGTAGTCGAGACTCGTAATTGTCGTAATCATGATATTGTAATAAATTTTTATCAGATCCGCGTTTAGCTACCAATGATTGACAACCTGTGGATGCATAATAAATTAGCGGTGAAGTTTAGAAATATAGTGATGCCTGACTGGGTTCGATGACAAGAAAAATATGCTCGAGAGATATTACGCAGGACCCTGTTTTGTCTTAGCCAGGCGATCGTATGGGACGGGTCGATGAAATGCACAAATGAGTAAACTAAAGACACAACGCCGTCAAATTAAAAAATAAATTGTGGTGAATTTTATTTCAAATACTTGAAATCTGACCGAATTTTGAATGCAAATTCGAATTTAGAGGTAGCAGAATTCATATTTCTAAACTACGAGATTCAAAAGAAAATTGGTCAAATGATTTCATTACTACTGCACATATTACTCGTCAGTCCTAAAAAACGCGTATTCAGGAGGCCGGATCGGATTAAGGCCACACGTTCCAGGTTGAGGAAAAACTCTCGGGTTACCCTCGAGATTGGAATTGTCACTCCGTCCGCGTTCTTGTGGTGTATTTGAATTTCGTCTTGTTCCGCTCGCGCTCGCACTAGAATGCGGGCTTAGATGTCTAGTCTGGCGGCGTAACCTACCAGTATCACGATGTCGACAAGTTGTTGGTTGCGGACAAGTTCTTGGTTGCTGGAAAGTTTCCGGTTGCGGACAATTTCTTGGTTGCTGAAAAGTTTCCGGTTGCAGACAGGTTCTTGGCTGTTGGACGTTCATATCTGGTGAATAATTGTTCGAAAGTGTTTCACAACGTGTTGATGGAATTGCGGAGGTCGGTTGTGTCGGTGTAGGTGTTGAAGATTGTCGGCAGCTGGAGACGGAAGAAATAATTACTTGATTAGATTCGTCAATATTTCTTCGAATTTTAAAATCAATTGAAATAACTTGAGGTTCGTACTTTCCGGCCACAGCTGCAGATGGAGCGGTCACGGTTGCCGAGCATCTCAAGGCGTTCATTCTCATTCTCTCTGCCTGACATGCAGGGAAATCACTAGGAATGAGAGGGCCACCATATTGTTGTCGATTGAACCAATCATTATCATCATCAGAGTCAGGTGGTTGAGCATTCTGCTCGTTATTTTCACGATTATCAGCATCACAGTTCTCCTCGGATCTGCTATGAAATTCATTGACTAGAGGAACGGTCGGGGTTAGGTAAAGCTGCTCCATTGGTGGCGCACTGTTGTTGTCCCTGCCTTCAGGCTGATATGAAACAAAATAATTTTGGAATTTAAATCTCCACTACTCACTAAATTTACAATTTATTGTTCGACAACGAGGAGGTCAAACAAAAGTACTCGATATCCTAATTCGAGCTTCCCAAATTCTGAAAAATTTCCGATTTTGCCCCTTAGCTATAACATCGATTTGTTCTCCTATTTTGATGGTGCCTTGTTTCTGGCTTAAAGTTGGCAACTAAATAATGGCCTTTCCTTTCCTGCAGACCACTACATACCAACCAACATGCTTAATACATTGACTGGATATAAACTCGAACTATGAATGATTACCTCCCCATAAGTATATGATTCTCCAGTTCCGGACAGATTTCTCCCGCTTTGAAGTTCCTGAGCAATTCTCTCGACGGTTTGACTTTCCTCGACAAAAGTTTCGGCTGCCGTCGTATTCGAACCTCGCCTTGAAATTCTTATATTCTTGTGAGATTGTGTATCAGCGCCGGACTTAATGGCAGATTGAGAAACGGTACCATAGAATCGTCCAAGTCCGACAAAATCTCCCAAGAAGTAACTCAGTAGAAGTGCAATGGCCAAGAAGACTATGTATGAGACAACTCCAATCAAAAATATAAAGAAGTACTCAAATGGGTCACACAAGGCATTGTAGATAGCGACGGCCAAAAATATTGCTCCAACTACCACGCATCCAAATATGAAGGCGTCCTTGAGAGCTCTGAGTCCAAACTCTATCCAATAGCTACAAGAAGATTCTGGCTCGGTCGGTTCCGGAAGAGCGGCAGTGGTAGGTCGGTTTCGTAGTCGGTCGTTGACAAAATCCATTGTTCGGATGCCTCTCCTCGACTCGTCCCGGACTTCTCCATCGTCCATTTTTATTTAAAGGTATTGGTAGGGTAGACGTTGATAGTGAATACCGTCAATTTCTACGTTGCCTTGATTAGGCTCCTGAACAACTCCGGTAGGTGGACCTGACTCTAATGGTAGGTACCCTCTGAATTTACTGAAATTTGGAAATTACAAATAGAAAATCATGTAAAGAATAGAAATCACTCAGCATTTCTGCAATTCGTCATTACTTTGTAACACTCAAGCCCAGCGTTTAATGGATGGTCCTAATTGAAAAGATTACCGTTTAATAAGAGCCAGAACGACGTAGACGGTATAGAAAACGAAGGCAGTTCCAAAAACGAGGGCTACTGTTTCAATCGAATTGTAGACCAAGCAGCAGAGGAATAAAAAATGGAATATGACGAATGGGGCCACAGCAAATACCGTCCCAAATAAAATCAAGTTCACCAAGAAGTCTGATAAAGCAGGAGGATAAATCCAATGTCGCAGCCAATCAGGGCATGGCATTTTGTAACTTCAATCGATTCATTACAGATATCGAAAGATACAATTTTGATATTAAGAAATAAACTACATAAAATTACGAACGAATTAAAGAAAGCATAAAATCTTGGATTTATTTCTAGATGTAAAGTTGGAAATAGGACAGCTTTGTTTATATTTGCACCAATGCTCTTAAATTGGTAACTATGGAGCTTTGAGTTCAATTTCTATTCTGTTTTCGACTTCGGTATCGCGAATTTGACATTTTTATTAATCTTGGGCGAGTAGAGTTTGGGAAGTCCCGTTGGTTCCGGTTCTGTTCCGGATGGAGGTGTTAAATTTTTCTCTCGGTGTTGTTGTAGGTAACACGGCCTTTTTTTCAGTATAGGGGTTAACTCTCTTCGATTTCTTACAGGTTTGTCCCTGGAATGAACAAAAAGATGGACTCATTAATATTATAATCTCATTTACTGACACTCACCGTAAGGTATTCAATTATTGTTACATGAACGATTGGAGTACGGACGGCCGTACTTCTCAAAAGGTTAATAGCCAAATGAATTTTGTCTTCCGAGGGATCGAACCCTCATAACTAGGAAGCAATAGTCTTTCAATATGATTTAAGCAGGATATTTGATTTCGATTTTGACGAAAACATTTTTAGAATTGCGATCACATGCGATCGCTTAATAGATTTAAAAACAGTTCAACATTCTAAAGAATGTTCAATTTCGCTATATGGCGATAACATATAGCTACTCGTCCGCAATGACACCTGCAAACCTTACCTGCAATAAACCGGGAAAATGTTTTGACCTCAACTGCAGTATATGTCTATGGCCTTAAGAATGTCCACAGTTAGTGCACATCACTACACACTGCAGTGATCTGCCATACGTAATCGACGCTTTACTTTATAAGACGGATTGTTGTATACTTGTACACCAGAGTCTTGTACTAGACTTAAGCTTAGATAAGTTTTAGTCGAATCGTACATTTTTGAACACCCAGCTATTGGCGTCTCCATATCCTGCCGTTTCGAATTCCTTGCTTCCTGTTGGGTTATCTTGTCACTCTCGGTGTCATAATCATTCCGGAGTTTGGATTGGCTGGCCTTCATCGCAACGAAATATTTATCAGAACTTTTCGTAGACTTATCATTATTAGTCTCTTCGAAATTGACCTTTTTAGCTGGCTTTTTTGAAGGTGTCGCTGTTTTGCCGTGTGGCGCAAGTCCGTCTTTGACTTTCCGTTTGCAAGCCTCACTGTCCGGACAGATATTAGTAGGATGATTTCCGTTTCGAGCGAAATTCATCATATTTCCATTGTAATCTGGGGTATCAGGCAGTGATATGTCGTGATTGACTGATACATTTCTATAGACGTGTGTAATCTCCTCTGAAAATGGAATTTTCTGAGATTTTGGTGTCGATGATTTGTGGTGCTCTGTTGGTACCGATGTTCGAATGAAGACTCCTTCAGATATCTTTTGGTTAAGGTGGAACTCCTTCAAGCTTTCCTGTTAAGGGACAAAATCAAATAAGATGAAAAAATTTACAACACTAATGTTACGGACAAGGTATCAAAACAGACTGCTGCACGATTTCTTGGCTAAACATTGTCGAAAATATTAACATTGTTTCTAGCCAGGATATTCTTGTCGTCGAATTTTTTCATTGGTTTGAAATATCGGTGTCGAAACTTTTGTACGATATTATTGCTGTCGACGATGAATTATTCCTGTCGTGGGAAGGACGCTAACAATTTGATTTCAACTGAAGCATCCATTTTTACACGGTATTTGGTTTTACCTGGTATTCACATTCAGCGGCCATTTCCTTCCTCCTGGGCAAGTCCTTCCGAAGTTCATTATAAAAGATTTCACCTTCTTCGGTAATTGATTCAGACGCGGCATCATTATTTTTGACAATTGTTGCAGCCCTAGGCTTGATGGTCCTAGCCTTGGTAACCCATGTCCATATTCGTCTTCTAGAACTTTCCGGAGAAGAAGGCAAAATCATCGTTTTGGTTCCAATAAGTACAGCTAGGCCATACATGATTAAATACACGAACATAACGCACAAGAAGACTTTTATGTAGAACAAGATATCAGAGAAGGCGGAAATGAAGGATGTGAACAACCAGGATATAATAGCGAAAACTAGTCCAACTTGTGTGGCGTCAAACAGAGCACCGAAAAATAGTTTGGTACAAAGGATATTGAACGTGTCGGGGGGTGGAGGGTCAGGTACTGGATAATGTTTGTCTAAACCCAAGTATTTAGGGTATTGTGGTACTGAAGCCAGCGAGGGCCAAAATATAAACAAAAAATTTGAGCATAGTCTTCTTAGAATATGGGGCATTGTGCTCTGTCTCTTTCGTTTAAATGAATCAAAGTTTGTTGGTTATAATTTAATTTGCTGGCTCATCCGGAGTTTCTGGAGCCGGCGGGGACTCAGCTTCATCAGTATACCTGTTCAATTTAAAAAAATGTACTGAATCAACCGAAATAGTAAAATGCCTTGAATCTATTGCTGTATGTTTTCTTTTAGATCTTTATGTATGTATACGATTCAAAAAAAGAAATGTATTTTTCTCCTAATTGCCGTTAGAGTAGGACACTTTCGACATTCGCTACAAAGGGACAATGAATTTTTCGAAGAAGTAATTTGCGACCTCCAAACTGTACCGAGAACGCACGTTTTCGGATTCCCATAAGGAGCTTGCATTTCGGTAGACCTTCATTTATTTCGATCAAGGCTTACCAGACACGGAAGACAATTGTGACAGCAGTGTAAATGACGAGACCGCTACAAAAAAGTATGAAGATCGCACGGATATTTGCGAAGACGAGTCCAAAGAGGAATACGGTGATGACGATGATGAATGGAAAAAGTGCACAGACAGCCGAAAAAAGAATCAGGTTCACGAAAAACTGTTGAAATGTCTCAGGAAGGATTGGGAAAGCCATTTTAGTGCTCACTCCTCGAAAGACTCATATTTGATCGATTTTGTAGGAATTAAAGGAAATATATTATGACGATTCCCTCCTCTTTAATTTAGACCTAAAGTTCTCTAATCCACAATTAAAATGGAGCTTAAATTTGACGAAAATCAATAAATTTTGAATTTAGGAACCCGAAGAAAATTGATCCAGCAAAAGTATAGTAAAACTGTATTCTATTTGAAAGAGTACGATTTAATCATTGTCACGGAAACTACGAGAAGAGGACCAGTTCAGATTTGCAATATAAAGTGACGCGATTCCTCAGATTACTCACAGTAGATATGGTAATGGTAGATCAGTAAATCTTTTACAGTAAGTCCTGCCATGTGCGGACTCGGATTTGGATATGTAAATTTGTACCCGGTGCTAATTTGTAGTTCGACTTAAAATTGCTATATCGGCAGTGCCGAATTTTCTTGCAGGATTTACAGAAGATTTGCAGCTGCCATATGGAATCGCAACATAAAAAAATCTTTTTGAAATTTCTACGTATGTTCCAAATCCTATTTTAATACCATCCAATCCTACTTGTCGATGTTTGGGACAGTACAGTTTTCCGTCAGCCCAATGTTCCAGCGGATTGAATGTAGGGATTTTGTAATATAATTTCATTCGCAAAGTTTTGATCTTTGGCTGAAAGCTGAACGATGTTTCAGAAATAATTTTGTAAGTAATGCAAATAATTTGTGTATGAATTATTTCTGCATTTCAATTTATTCTGTAACTAAAATTATTTGTGGTGATGCCAACGTCTGTATTTGAGGCAATTCTGCATTGAACCAATTTTGGTTATTTATTAAATTGTTATTAGGAAATGTAACCCATTGATGGAATTGCATTAGATCTGAATGCGGTAAAAAAAATCCAAACAACTTAAAATTATAATATCTCGTTTATTTCAACGTATTGAATCTGATTACCACAACATTCAGCCTAAGGCAGACAAACTACGAAATTAATTTTGAACCATTCTTTTCTTCAACATCGGCCGGTCTCCATCGGGTGACATTCGTCAAGTCCATGAACTAAATAGTAAAGTATATATTGTTGTACCGACTAACATTTATTATTAATAATGAATATTTTTAAGTTTAGATTGTGATTGTTCACCGAGCAAAGTTTCCAAACCCCATTCTCAATTAAGTCAAGGAGACGAGCTGCGCTGAGGAGACATTTCTTGACAGTGTCTGTCGGAAGAGTCTATCAAAGTTCAATTATTGAGTATGCCAGCATTTCCGTAAACGTACTTAAAAACTGCCAGTGATTAAAAACATGCAAACCTTGAGTTTACCGCCCCATTCGGAGAGGTGGGCCCATACTTCAGAGTCTACACCAAAGTGGGTAGTAATGTCGTCCGCGTACACGCAAAAAATTACCGTTAGAAAGCCAAAAGCAACCAAGAACGGAAGTTTCGGACCTGTAAAATAAACGAATACCGTGGCCATTGTATAAATTACGATGGCGGCCAAAATTGCAACTGTGAATACAGTCAAGTCCATTTCTGGACGGTCTGATACGTAGGCGGCCGATTAGAATTTTGAATTTTCTTGAATACAAAAGCTATAATTTAGTCACTGATTAATTTGGCTTAGTTTCACCAGTTTCCGGTTCACCCTTTCTCAATAGGTATTTTTTCAGGAAAACATCACTCGTTAACTTGGAAACAAACTAAATTTTGGAGAGTCACGGAGTAAAATGGAAATTCAGCCACCGAAAGGTCCGATTATTCACCGGTCGATTTGGCTGAATTTTCTATGTGCTGTAGATACTGACCTCCCGAACAAAATTTGTGAACGTATATCCGAAACCATCATATGCCGTCAATTGTATGGACATTCGCATGAAAGGCATAATTTATGGTAGTCTTAGCTGTGACCGTAGATTTCTAGGTCTATGATTAGAAAAATCTGAAAAAACATCGCACTCGGAATTCAGAAAGAATCTATTCAAATCTGTACTGACTAACCGATAAAGCGCTAGACGCCTTAGCATTTCTTTTTATTTCGCCTTGATTTTGAGGGAAAAGAAAGGGTGTACTTAAGAAATGGGTTGGAGGCTGTTCTTTGGATCTGATTTAATTTACTCTTTTCCTGTCATTCCTCTCACGAGGAAACGTAATCAACTCAACCCCTCAACACTTCATCATGCACGCCTTTCCGTCATTATGTAGAGTGAGTCTGTGTACTTCTGTATCTTCTCTTTTCGTGCTTTCCTTCCTTCCACTTTTTCCAAGAAAATCTAACATTATCACTCTGTGTGGGTGAGTGCGTGTGTCTAAGAAAAAGAGCCGACAGCCTGCCTGCCTTTGAATGGAATTATTTTTAGAAAGAGAAAATTACACTGACTTCATAAAACTTCACTTGAGAGAAAGAAAGCTGACTTTCACTTGACTGGATTCCTTCTCTGCAATATGCACTGGCATTGCCGAAGCAAATATCTGATTCAACTTGTCTCATTTTTGTTCAATGAATATGCTGTATGGGAAAAATGTATCCCAATTTGCCATAGGGAAAAATATGTTTTTGATGTTTTACAGTACACAATTTTACTACCAAATTGTCATGTCCAAGTACCAAATAATGTCAATTTTCGTACACTATAAATAGTACAAGTCAGCATTTCAAAATATTCTGACCCAGTCATACGTTAGTATGCCGATTGACTGTCTTACATTTCAACTATACTTACAGTTGAGCATCTCAAAATATTTTGACCCATTCATAGCTCATTGACTGTCTTACATTCCAGTTACGCTTGGCTAGTATGCACTCAAACAAACTTTCAGTGAATGCGAACCATTAGTCTAGAACAACAATGCTTGCACTCAATATAGAGAGCGCTACAAGAATTTCTGCATTGGGCACTTTTTTTGTGGATTTTGGATTTTTTGGAATTATTAATTGTTAAGTAAAGTTGTTGTTCATTAAAGAGCAGTTGTGCAGTCGCTACTCTTCTTAATGTTCGACTCCAGCTGGGATATATTTTGAGTGTTAGACTTGTGACAATGAACTTGCACACTTGAAATTAATATGATTTACTTTGAATTGAAATATTTTCTCAACTAGACTTTGGAATTTGGACTCCGATCTCGACTAAGTTTTTCATTTATTCAAAAACTTCCCCTTTTCAAAGATTTTCTTAATGTAAAATAATTGTTCAATCAATTTAGGTTAGGTTCAATTAACTTGTGAGTGGCAAGTGAATTTTAGTCTTGAATGAGTGATTGGAGGAAATGTAGGAGTTTTTGTGTATATGATGGTGAAATAGAAAAGTGAAATCAGCCGGGCGAAGAAGGACAAAAGAGAAAGCGAGCAAATTTTTCGCTTGATTCAGCAAAAAGCTTCACTAATCATCAGGGGCTTCTAGTTCTTAGCACGGCAAGGCACTCCACAAGTTCTACTCCCCTTGCATCCTGCATTTCTGTACTATTAGATGTTCGTCTTCAGATAAGAACCCAAAAGGAGTCCCAGTCGCTCTTGTCTTCTCTTAATAAGATTGTGACTTGGGACGGCTCTTTTAATTCAATTAACTTTTTCTCTCTATTCCAACGAACGAACCAACCCCTCGTAAATGCTTCACTTTCTTTTTCTCTACTTTTTTTTCACGCCGTTCAGAGACACTTGGGAGTCATTCATATTTACCGTTTTTAAACCTTCTCAGAATTTATATGGCGTGGGACGCCCTTGACATTCTGAATAAAATGGCAGTTGTTTTAGCCTTTACTGTTGCTTTCTAAATACTATTTTACATTGTGTAACTGCAAGCACTTGGCAGGGGCTGAGTGAGCTTCCAACCGTGCAGAGGTTAAAACAGATTCTGATAGGAAGAAAAGGTTGTGGATGAAGCAAGCATTAAAAAATATGATTTCTAGGCCAAAGCTAATTTTTAAGCTTTAAAGCTAGGTCCACTGAGGGCCCGTGTACGAAAAAGCACTCATATTTCAAAACAAATGTCAGTCGTGACTTATCAAGTGTCAAAGCTACTGATAATTTAAAGAAAACTTGTCTGGATCATAAGACAGCCAATCTATTGAACAACCCAGCGTATGAGAATGTACGTTTCTGAAACTTTGGTGTAATAATACATGCTAATATTTTCTGGGTCGCCGGCTCTGATACGACCTCGAGTTTTTCAAGCAACCAGAGCAGCATCGAAATAGAAATGTATATGAATATACGGCACATTATACACATGGCAGGTAAGGTGAAAATTAGTTTTTCCTTATTTATAAAATATTTACATTCCAGTGCCTGCTTACGCTGTTTCATCCACTCTGGTGGCCCAGTGTCTCTGAGAAAGATGAAGATGCGTGCGTATAAATATAGAATAACTAGAACAGAGAGGAAGTCAAAGGAGTCGGGAGTGTGATTATGTATCACGCTCTGATTCTTTTCCCGCCTCATTTTCCTTTCATTTTTCCTTTCATTTTTGCCCTAGCTCAAATTCTTCGCTTTCACAGTCACATTGCAATTCCCCTTGGTGAAAGTTAGAGAAAGGTGTGAAGTGAAATGCAATTCACAAGGAAACGTATTCCTGTGTAAAGAATTGGATTAAATTTTTTTTAATTATCGCGCACCAATTTGGAAGTGCTAACACATATATTTGGAATGTATGCTCAGCGAATGCCTTACTTTATAAACTTCTCAGACGAATTAGAATGGTAACTCTTGTCTTGTTCCAATACATGTTTGGAAAAGTGTCTCTAGTGTTAAAGCCCTTAATTTATTGGCTTAAGAGTCTAACATAGAGTAATAGTTACCTCTGTTTCGGGGGGAGGTTATAAGGTACATTTCACGTATCACCTGAGTGGAAAGGCACCTCTGACCATGGAGAATTTGTTATGTATGCGTACACCTGTACGAATGCTTTTATATAAAATTGTACAGGTGCAAATCATTCTCTAACCAATCGATGAGGAGTAGGCTGGCTAGAGCCATAAAACTCTAGCCAGGAATTTTGGTTTATCTATATCTGTGTAGCAGCTATGATTCCATACTAGATACCCGTCCAGCCATCAATTCTGGGAGTTTACATTTGAGTGGTCCCTTGTGAGAATGAAATTCAAAGGAGTTCTGATTTCTCATGCGGTCCTGTCAAAGTAGATGAGATTTGTTTTTCTACAGCTAGAAATCACAGGAGCAAAAGAGAAATAGAAACCCTTTCCTGTTCCGGCATACCTAATACCTGTACAATTTAATCAAATGGAATTATAAAAGTAAAACAAAAGGTTCCACGATACGGTGCGGTGGTTCGGATAGAATTTATCTTTTCCTAAATGAGTTTGACTTTCATGAGGAAATTCTTCTTTTCCGCTGCGATGCTCGGAAGGAAGGTTTGCTCGCGTAATGAATGGAAAATTAAATGAAGAGTTATTTTTGTGGGGAAGAAATGAGACTATTCGCTTTCGCATATTATTTTATTGCATTTATTACTCCTGGAAATAATATTGTAGATGTCTGAGTCTAGAACCTTGATAATAAATCCACTCCATTATGGGCTATTTAAGAGAGGGAGGGGAATGAAATGTTTGTTTGGTCTTCCGTTCCTTGTCTCAAGTTCAGTATGGGGTTCCTTTGTGGAAAATGATTTTGTATACTGTCTCGGGAAACTAGTCAAATAGGAGAAAATGTCATAAAAGGCCCAGCTATATCAACACGACCCTTGAAATTAGAGTGTTATATTACATGGCTGGTTATCTAAAAGAACACCCAAACAACCTGTGAGTTCATAAGCTTTCCTCCATTTCTTATAAAGTTAATTATAGCCGGGTGAATTGTCTTCTTTCTAATATAATTTTGGCATCCCCAAGGGAAAGAAATTTTTTGAGATATGATAAAAAGCTTTTCAGTCAAATTTTGTGGACTTGTTTATTGTGAATCAATTGTTTTTTGTCTGATTTTAGTTGTTGCCTGTGTCATATAATGAACTTGCCGTAAGAGGATGCTTTCATTCATAATGATGATGGATTTATCTGTCAAATTAATTCGTAACCTAAAGAGATTTCTTTCACCATGAGGGGCCGGTGGTGTCGGTTTGGTAAATGAAAGTCGCAAGTCTTTTCCAAGATGATATCTTCCATTACCACATTGCGTACGTTTCACGGCAACCACTAACCTGAGAAATTTCTTTTCAGATCTGTTTTTTATTTGGTTTGCCATGGAGTTCTACTAAAGTGATTCATTGTAATTTACTTGTGTGTAAGAGTTGGAGCTTTCTGCTTTAAAAAGCAATTCTTGTTCTAGAATTTCAGATTTGTTGACTAAAACATTACACGTGAGGCGTGAATGAGTCAATAAATAAATAAAAGTATAAAGCGTGCCATATTTGCACGGATGCCTCCAAACCGCTTTATTTATATACTGTTATTATTTTTGTTTGATCAGAAATACTGAGCACGTCCGACCCTAGCTATGTACGTTTGGATATTCGAATTTCGGTTATTTTCAATTGTAACTTTAAATGATGAGTTCTTATACTGTAAAGTTAGACACAAGCGCACGTGATTCAGTGCAATGATATTCCAGGATAGGATCGGATGCTGTGAGTAGTGTCTATGAAATCAGTTGCGCCCTTAACATTACGAGCATGGCAAGGGCCGCGCATGAAAAATAAAAATAATTATAAATATTTTAAGAATAATTAGAGGCGC
>JAQGCA010000918.1:0-21499 GCA_034698945.1 Protaphorura quadriocellata
CCGTCTCATCTACTCTCTACAACCTCTGAACCACTATCTAATTCCACGGGCTGTCACCCAGTCGCGACTGTTTATTATTTTCTAGAGGAATGAGTTTGATTCTTTGACCATGTACACCTTTGTCTGTTTACTGAAGATTTGCGAATTGAGCTCCACGGGGCCTCCAGCACCGAGACGAACAATTTTGGCTCCAACTCCTCCTGTAATTCCAAGGATGATGCCAAAGGTTGGGGACAAGGTGTTTGTGATGAGAACAAGCACATTAAATTTTTGGGTTCGTGGAGAGATTTTGGAAGTTTTCGAAAATTCGCAGGTATTAATACTATTTTAATTGTTTTCCGTTGTACTCATCGTTTATATAAGTTTTTGTTATTCCAATCTCCCTTCATTATTATCTAATTATTAGGTGGAGTTTAGGGTCCAGTTTGAAGTGACTAAAAAAGGAAAATCTGTCCCAGCATCGAATTCAAAGGACGTTGTGCACCAAGTCAAGACTATGAGTGCGAAACATATTGCGTACAACCTCCCGTGCCCATTTATTTTGCCAGTTTCAACAAGAGTTATTGCGCTTTTCAATGATGAATTCAATACAGAGCCCTATGGAAATGGAAATTACTACGCCGGAATTGTGGCCGAACCACCAAAGTCTCAAAATGGATATAGGTATGTTCGTCACACCTGAAAGATCAAAGCTAAATATTGACGTATGTTGATTTTATTTTTTATTTATGACTTGACAGATA
Source organism: Protaphorura quadriocellata (assembly GCA_034698945.1). Lineage (NCBI taxonomy): Eukaryota > Metazoa > Arthropoda > Collembola > Poduromorpha > Onychiuridae > Protaphorura > Protaphorura quadriocellata. Next base: position 744 of record JAQGCA010000918.1, read on the forward strand.
CATGATCTTTTTTGACGACGGATACGCTCAGTACGTGAGCCAGGATTTTGTATTTTTGGTGTGTGAATCTTCGAAGGAAGTTTGGTTGGACGTTCATTCAGATTCTCAACAGTTTATAAAGAATTACGTCACCGAATACCCTGAGAGACCAATGCTTAGACTTCAAACGGGCACAGTCGTCACTACCGAGTGGAATGGTAAAATAGATAACTTTTAGTTGTAAGGAAGATCCTGTCAAATTCTATAAATCATTTTTAATAATAATAAGGTAAATGGTGGGTCGCACGTGTATTGGAGGTCGATGGTTCATTGGCTAAGATGAATTTTGAAGCAGACAATCGTTCTGAATGGATTTACAGAGGGTCAACGCGGTTGTCACCTCTGTTTCATAAAATGAGACGACAGAACACGCCACGCCGTCATAATATGTCTACTGCCAGATTTGGGGTTTGTTCAAATCAGTCAATTCCGGATTTTTTTTTAACCATGACAATTCTGGTGTTGTCTAATCATGTATCTTTTCCATAGAATAACGCGGCTATTGAGTACACCTACGGAACTGAAGATGTTTTACCAGGTATTTCGGTTGAATTTGGAATTCTCATTAAATATTACGTTGACCATACAATATAATTGTCATTCAAATTAGAAATCTCAAATCGCATTGCGAGAAAGTCAACCGGGTTAGCGTCTGCTGCTATTTCCGCTAATGGAAATCAAGGGATAAGATATTCAAAACCATCTGGATTGGCAAGTTCAACGAGTTTGTTGGAGTATGAAGGTCGCTTACATGTAAGTTTTTAATAATTATTTATTTTTCTAAGGTGATTGATGAAATATAATATTTACCGTATGCTTTCATGATTATTTAGAGACCTGGGCTTCCGAAAACCGTTCTTGGTCCGACACAGTTCAAACCACATGATTGCGGTGTGTCTTGTGTACGCCGGTTTGATGAGAATTGTAAGGAATTCAAAACATTGAATCCTTTGGCGATTCCAATGTATTTGGGTTTCTCAAGGTGAACATTTATTTATTTTTATGCGCTTGGAAATAATAATAATACTAAGACTTTTTATAACATTTAATTCCATAGGGAGATTGGCAAAACTCCAAGACGTACAATATTTTATCGGGCTCCTTGTGGCCGTCGAATCAGAGACTACGTTGAGTTGCAAAATTTTTTGAACTTAACAAATTACACCCTGAGCATAGATCATTTTTGTTTTGACTTTGCTGTGGATTGTCTGAGCGAATTCATGACGGCGCGACAACTCTACGGCCTGCCTGTAAGTGTTAGAACATTGAAATAGGGACTTTCAGAATTCGCTCCGTTGGATTTCCTCTGAGTCTTCCTCTCAGTCCAACCCCTTCCCCTCCACCAGTTTCCATAGTTTTATTTGTCCAATTTCTGTATATGCAAACTATTGTAGCACCTTAATTAATTTTATTATGTATTTTAAGGACATTACGTATGGGAAAGAGTTAGTGAAGGTTCAATGCGTGAACTCAATTGATCATGATTATCCGGATTATGTTGAATACACAAAGGAACGTATTCAGGGCAAAGATGTCAAACTTAATTTGGACGAAGACTTCTTGACCTGTTGTGATTGTACAGACGACTGTCTCGTAAGTAGTGATATTTTATATTCAATCTACTGGAGTGAAAACTAATTTTTCAGCATCTTGACTGTTTATCAAGGATAAATCCAAGTGTTCTTGTTGGCGAATGACTATGGAGGGTATAAGGAAGTCTTCTGTAGAGATGGAACCGGGTTACCAACACCGAAGACTCTATGACCACATTCTTAGTGGTATTTACGAGTGTAATACAAGGTACGACATTTCTTGCTCCTTAATGAACATATATGTATGTGTCAACCTCATTTCTGATTTTGACTAAATGTGTCGTGCTTGATGTCTCAGGTGTAAGTGTAAAAAGACTTGCTCAAATCGAGTAGCACAAAATCCCATGAAATGGCAATTACAAGTGTTCAAAACTTCAACGAAGGGTTGGGCTATTCGCCCTCTCTATGATATTCCACAGGGATCTTTTATTTGTGTCTACGCTGGACAGATCTTAACAGAACAGGGAGCCAATGAGGTTAGTTGTCTTGAAAATATTTGACTGGTGTGACCCGCTTTAATTAACCGTTTTCATTGTTCCTAGGACGGAAAACAATATGGGGACGAATACTTGGCCGAATTGGATTACATCGAGGTGATGGAATCAATCAAAGAAGGATATGAACAAGATGTGATTGAACCATCAGAACCGCGATTTGGAAGGACAGGTGACAGTCGATGTAAGAACTACCATTAATACTGGTCGTCCCTGCTTTTTATTTTGTACATGTCTCTGGTACCATTTCTTACCAATCCCCAATGTTTCGAATGGTTGTTTTGCAGATAATGATCCAAATTACGTTGAAGATTCTGACACAGACACGGATTCTGGAGAAGAGGATGGACATGCTATGGATAAAAGCTACAGGGCAAAGGCGGTCTCTCCGCAAAGGACCATTTCTACTCGCCGATCAGGTATAAATATATTAATTAATTATAGTTAGTACAAATGTAATCGTATCTAACTAGTTATATTTTTTATATGCAGACTCCACTCCAATGGACGAGGACTCGCATATGGCTACAGTTTTGAAAGATGACGATGCTGTGGATAATGATCTGGATGATGGATGTGGTAGGTTATTTTGCAAGCAGTTCAAGTTTTGATTTGTTTAGTTTGCATACAGTAACTTCATGCCAATAATTGTTTTTCTGAGAGTCTCGTCTTATCTCACGAGAGCGTCGCATTACTTTGTTTTCTCCTAATTTTATGTCAATCGAAATAATAATATTTTCTTTAAACATAGCTCAAAGAAAGCCCTCACGATTTGCAGCAAACATTGTTGATGATACTGAGACGGTATCAATTGAAGAGGAGGAACGAATTTCTACTAGATCATATTTTGGTCCTGAAGAACAATGTTATATCATGGATGCAAAAGCTGTTGGAAATATTGGACGCTACCTTAATGTGAGTTTAATTTAATATCATATTCTTATTGCTGAAAATATTTTACTATTAAATGCAAGTATATAGTAGAACTATTTCAGTTATAGGAGAATATTCTTAAGTTGTGTCTATTTCTAATATTTTCAGCATTCATGTAAACCCAATGTGTTCGTCCAAAATGTCTTTGTTGACACACATGACCTCCGATTTCCTTGGGTTGCATTTTTTGCATGTCGACACATACGAGCTGGAACAGAACTCACTTGGGATTATAATTACGACATCGGCAGTGTTCCTGATAAGACGATGTACTGTTACTGTGGTGCCCCCGAGTGCAGGGGCCGATTACTTTAGATGGAAATACTTGGAACATTCATTCAAAGTTTTCAAAGTATTATTGAAGTTAACCGAACATCACATTTGAGTTAGTGCACGTCGTTAAACTCTCAGCTCGGCGAATGTTGAATTTACTTGTACATATTTAACTTTACTTTTACTTACATTTAGAAATTCTGTTTTACAATATTTGAGCATGACTGGAATTCTAATTAATCGTTATTCTTGTCTAGTAAGTCTTTTTTACAGAGGCTTACATGATCATGTTTTTCCTAAGTTCAGACTGAATCTTTCATATTTTAACTTATTTTCTGTCATTCTGAAATTGTGAGCAGAGATGACAGAGAAACTTTGTGTGTAGATTAAATATTGAGTTGACGTGATATTTTGTATTTGAATTTTGTTACCACTGATGACTGTTTTCCTTCATTCCGATCTTATATTAATATCACACATTGCAGTGATTTTAACAATTACATCATATTTCAAGTTCGAGCTTCAGCTTTAGTTTTAGTTTACTCTTCTCCCCATAAAGCGCAACTGTACCTTACGTTAAAGTATTATCACCCACGACCGTACCAAAACTAATTTTTCATACAACCGAATAGAGCTAATTACAAATTAGGTGAACAGAGTCCGAAATTCTTTATTCAAATTAAGTTCATTTGGAAAAACTGTTTAGTACAAAAACCAAATCGGAGGACAGTACGATACAAGCTTCCCTTCACTCGCCCTCCGGTGGCGCAATCATGACGGCACGACATACATAATCGTAGTTAGTGTAAATATGTATATTTTCCTTCCTTTGTTGTCTTACAGTCCCTTTGCATACTCACACGACTGCGTAGCATATTAATGAAGAAACAAATAAACTTTTATCGGTCATCAAGGTCTACATGGCTAGTCCTTATTAAGAACAGAAAGAGCCATAACCGAGGTCTTAATAGACAGGTCTTTTACTGTAGGGAAATGCGAAGAAGGTCGACCCATAGAAATAGCATTGATTTTAGATGAATAACAATAAAGTCTTGACGGCGCGGCGGGAGACGTGAAGTACGAATGAGTAACATTTTGACTTGAGATGTGAATTTTGGCTAAATTAGAATTAATCTTTGTCACTGAAATGGAGAGTTAGAGTGAGCAAAATATTTTGTACAACTCGTTGTCCCTAATATTTGAAATCTGGGCAATTAATTGTTTTGGTGGTTTTGATAATTGTGCTTATGGCTTACTCGGACTAAATGAAATGGCAGGTTTGGAAGTCGGACTCGCAACATTCTACTAATCATCAATTTAACAATTCTGAGTAGTTCTGAGGTCAGAATAACTGAAAACTTAATATTTTTGTTCACATATTACAATAATTTTCATTTCACTCATTAGATTGTTTATAGCGTGCTTCAATTGAAGGGATATCAGATATAATAGTTTATGTCAATATATTTCTTGGGAAGTCATCCTTGGGTGGAATAAATCAAGGCATTGTTGCTCAAAGTCGTTGACCATACCACTTTTTAAGCGGTTGGAATTTGTTGAAGCTGTAGCTGTAGTGTAATTACTCTTTGAAAATGCTCATTTGAGACTATAATGGTTAACGTCAACTTATCGGTTTTTGTAAAAATTTAAACCTTTTTAGATAACGTGATATTCCTCGTTTGGATTTGTTTATATAAATACATTTATGAATGTTAATTAATCATGATTCAAATATATTACTTTGAAATTTGTCAGTCCATCGTAGGTAAATCCGTCAATCGCTTTACCCGCGCCGATATGGAGTGGTTGTTACTTTAGTGAGATTTTTGCTTGTACTATAGGGTAAGGGTACTGACTATATTAAGCTTCTGCAAGCCAAATACAAAGTGGAAGCGACATATTTACTATAAAATTATACGATGATGGTTTTTTTTTAATTCTAGACTGTGGCACCAATTCTAAAATGGGTAAAAAGAAATGTCGACCCAAGAAACCGAAGCCTCTTCTGTCTGTCCAAGGCATTCTTCATTTGCAGAATTCCTTTGTTCAACCATCTCAGGAAAGTGGACTATTGTCTACAGTGGGTGGAATGAGTGAACAAGCCCTTGTTCTTGCGCCAAATTATGGGTATGGAATTCCAGCCTCAACTCTTGAAACAAATAATGAAAATGAGGAAGAGGAGGAGGTGGCGGTGGAACTTGTGAATGGTGAGAGTGAATCAAAAATTGAGGAAGAGAGATCAACAACAGCAACCACTGATTCATGTCAGTCAAACTCTTCTGCTAAAGAGAATGAAGTGAACCCGGATGATCTGAGTGTAGCAGAGTTAGTAAGACAAATTGGAGGTGCTAAAGGGAAACCGATTCTACGAAGGGATGTTGTCGAAGACCGTGAAGAAGTATTAAGAGAGCAAGAACAAGTCCGGTCTCCTGAGGTTCAACAAACCATTGAAGAAGAGAACAAGAACTTCGTTGAGACTGAAGAGTTTTATGCTAGCATTGGCATGGCTCCACGTGATAAACCTACAAAGAGTAGTCCTGATGTAGACAATACCTCCCAACCTGTACTAGATCCAATTGTGCTAACAGATTCAGAACAATTGGCACGGCCTATAGATGAAAATATTCGAGAATCTGTTGCCGATTACTACAAGTCATTAAATAATTACTATTATTCGTCCGTTCCGGATCCATTTAGCGATGACCGACTTGAATTTGGACCCTCCATCGGGGCTACGGAGCCTGCTACAACCTCCACAGGAGAAATTATTCGATTGGCAAAAATGGCTCAGAAACGTAAGCGAGCGATGGAAGCCGCAATATCAACGGCACATGAAGCCCATTCTAAAATTGCAAAACTCAGTATCGAAACCGATGCTGATAAGGAAAAAGATGCGAGGCTTGATGACTATGATCCACTTCCAATGGAAATTATTCCATCTGAAAGTACAGCATCTTTGAATATAACGAAAGACACCAATTTGGAGCAATATTGGGAATACGTGAAGGAAAATCCACATGACTTTAGTAGATGGACATACCTAATTCACTACGCTGAGAATTCGGTTCGTTATCGGTTTCAATTATAAATTCAGTTCAAGTTTTAATACTAATCCTAATCCTCTCTTTTTGTATTACAGAGACATTTGAACGAGTGTCGTCAGGTCTACAGTTCCTTCCTCCCACTATTTCCCTATTGTTTTGGGTATTGGAAGCGTTATTGCGAATTGGAGAAGGGACATCACTACTTTCAAAGGTAATATTCTAGTCTCAACGTATTTTTAGACTAAGTCATTTTATAACTCACTTTCGTTATTTCTAGGGCTCTCACAATTCTCCAGCGCGGTCTCGATTTTAATCCACTGTGTATTGACTTGTGGTTGTCGTACTTAAATTTCTTCTGCGAAGTGTATATTCACACGGACAACTACGAGACTATTGTTCGGCAGTGAGTCTTATACCATGACGTTTTAATTGACACGAACTGACAGCCGTTATCTTTTCATTTTTTGGTATTTACTTTTACAGGCAATATCAAAAGGCCTTGTGTAGTGCAGGTATGGATTTTAGAAGTGATGCACTTTGGGATGCATTTATTGATTGGGAGCAAAATCAAAAACGTTTGAAAGAGGTGTTTACACTCTACCTGAGACTTATTCAAGTTCCTACTCGCTTGTACAATCGACATTGGGACAAGTAAGTTTTAGGCACACACCATTTTGTTAAACCTAATGACGAGAAAGCTTCATAACTGGAATCGGTAAAATTGCGTTTGTCCAGTTAACGAATTCATTACCTTGTTTAATGATTTAGTGTACAAGCGCTAATCCGGGACCACCACCCAAGAGACATTTTGGATAAAGACTACTATGAGAAGTTAAGGAAGAAAGGGTGCAAAATTCTAAAGTTTCGATATAAACCTGAACCGGAAATTGAGCTAGGGGAAATTAGAAAAACTACAAAGCCGGAAGATGAATTGATGGATCATGTCAAGTCGAAACTTTTGGAAAGACTCACTACTATACATAATAACACAGTAATTGAAGCGGACAAGCGATGGGACTTTGAAGATTTGGTAAGTATAACTCCATAATCACTACTTTAAATATGAGGGGTGTTATTTACGAGATTCCTGTTGGACTTTTTAGATTCGCCGACCGTATTTCCATGTAAAGCCGTTAGACAAAAGACAGCTTAACAATTGGGAAGCTTATTTAAATTTTGAAATTAAGGAGGGGAATCATGACAGAATTATCCTGCTCTTTGAACGATGTTTGACTGCTTGTGCACAATATGAAAGTTTTTGGTGTAGATATGGTCGTTACGCTGAGAACTATCATAAAAAGAACAAAACTACTGGCGCGGACATTTCCATCCACCTGCAAAAAAGTCAAATAAACGTTGAGATCGTTTCCAAAAAACAAACGGATGAAGAGGAGGCTCTCATTGCAGATATTGAATTCACACTGGATAATATATTGACGGAACTGGAAAGACATGAAGCTCTTGAAATGAAGGAAATTCAATCGACACTTGATGACATTTTGATAGATGTGTGTAAATGCGACGATTCGACTTCAACGAACAATGAAATAGTTAAATCTAACTTAGCGGTTAGTGATTTAGTGAACTCGGACAAGGATCCTCAGGGATATTTGAGTGTCCACTCAGCCGAAACCTCTGAGTCGCCACCCAAATGTGCGCAACAAAATGATAACATTAACATTAACAGTGCATCTTCATCTGGGTTAACTTCTCTTATAAGTATACCAACATTTCCACCTGCGGAATTTTATTGGCAAGAGATTGTACGAGACATCTACAAGCGGGCTTGTGTTATTCACTGTGCCAGAAAACCAGCTTGTCGTCTACAGTGGGCTGCATTTGAAGAGGAGATTGGTAAGGAGCCTCCTTTTTAACCCGCTTATTATGATGTGTGTATTCTTTTTTCTTAGTCTTTTAGGAGCCTCTCGAACAACCAATGGTTCAAAAGAAATTACATGTTGAAATCTAAATTACCAGAAATATTACTTTTAGGCTTTAATCACAAGAATTTGCGAGCGCTCGGACGTTCGCACCGACTTTGTACCAGTAGATGGACAAATAAATTAAACTCGTTTAAACTTTTATTCTATTGATTAGAAATTACCCACGGAAGGAGGTAAGACAGCTGTTTTGATTTTACATTGGAGATAACTATTTTTACGACTAATCAGGGAATATTGACGAAGCCAGAAAATTAATCCACCATGTTCTCGAATGGTTTCCTACTCACTTGGAGGCTAAGATGCAGCTGATCGAGCTCGAACGAAGGAGTCAAAATATGGAGGCAGTTGAGTCTGCATTTGAAGAATATCTTCGGAAATCTAAATCGAAGGAAGAGTTCTCCACACTCGCTCTAAAATATGCTCGATTTCTTGCGAAGGTGCGTATCTACTTCAGTTTCAATAAAAGAGAAATCTGCAGCTAATGAGTCTGTGTGTACAATTAATTGATCTATTCGATGCAGGAGGTTTTAAAGCCAGACAAGGCTCTGGTGATCCTGAAAAAGGCAGCAAAAAAGGATAAGGGTAATCCTCGAATCTACTCTCACATTTACGAATTGTGCTATGAGAGGTTCCCATCCGATCGGAAAGGTGCTCATGCTGCTCTGCAAATAGCAATAAATTGCAAAGAGTTGACCAATGAACAAAGACTTATTTACGCAAAGAAAATGGTACATTTTCTTCAGGAGCACGGAGATCTGAGAAAGTATGTTTATTCTGAACAGTTTGACGACGTAAAGAAAGCCTGTATACATGCTTGCATTCATGCTTTCATAAAAAACGTCGCCGTTCTCTCAGTATTTTTATTTCTTTGTTCACAGATATCGCGATGCGGTGGATCAGATGTATGAGTTTCAAGCTATTGTTCAAGAAGAAAGAGCGCGGGAAATGAAATTAAGAGCTTACAATGTACCTGGTAGACCCAGGGATCTTGAAGCTTTCCCTGCTCCTGACTGGTGTTCTGTCCTAGAAAAATGCAACACGTCGTCTTCAGGAGTACCCATTGTATTTGAGAGTGTCGATGCTGATGGGAATCCTATTCTTACGGAGGAGGTTCGAGTCACAAATGATAATCAAGACCAAGACAAGGCTTATAAAGAAGTTGCTCCGACTAGAGAACTTTTAGTGGGCTCGGATTACGGATACGGATCGAAACATCCTGATGTAAAACATACTGAAAATTTGTGTCACAAGGAGTACGACATGTTAGAATCTAAAGGATACGCTGAACATCTTCTGGACATAAACTTGGACCCAGATACGGTCTCTAAGAAACGGAAGCTAGACCCTAAGGTTCCTCTGTACATAGTCGCACCAAAAGGATCTTATCTATTGAGTTATTTGGGAGGTCCAAACTCGGCCGAAAATCCGCCAGTACCTGGTGGGGACCTCAAACGAATCAAACTGGACGTAAGATTTTTTCAAATCTGTTTGCCCTGTACCCATCGTGTGACATCTCTCTGAGTTATCCTTAATGGCTATTCATATATTTTTAGGCACCGATTGAGCTGTCAATGCTGCCAATGCCAACAGGTAAAAAAATTTTAAACCCGCATGGTCATTTATTCTTATTTCTTAGTCTTATTTACTGAATTTTATGCCATTCGCCGAGCGAGGCGAGGCAAGCGGTAACAACACATATTTTTTGCGGCGTGTTAAGTCAACCCAATTTTGTATACCTTCAGTTTTACGTTGCCATATTGTGCACATACGAAGGACATGTAACCTTTCGATAGTGTCTTTATGCTGGTACGCATTTCTTTGCACTATTTGACCAATTACAGCAAGTACTATCGTCATTATTTTGCCATTTTGCCATAATTTTTCGCTGAAAACATTGGGCGGTCGGATCGGCCAGGGCTGGTATTTTCATCTAACATCGCAATGCGAAAAATTTCTTTCTAACAGAATCACCGTGTGTCAATGTTCCTGACTGGTTCGTAAAGGAGGGCGGTGAATTGTGCTTAAGTGAAACACCTAATGGGTTTTCTATTATAAGATATTGGCCGCACTTCATTTCCGAGACTGGGAATAAAGTGAGTCCTTTTTCCCACATATCACGCTATTTTGAATTGTATTAAATTATTACTGAATCTATTTTAGAAAATGTTTCGGTCAATTCGGAAATGTGTAAAATGGCATCAGAAACAACATTTAGTGGTTGGTCGTTGGCGTCACCTAACGCGTCTCATATCCTGGTTGGGACCATGTGAGTATTCTAACAATGGACTTGTCATGCCTCGAAATGAGAGCTGGCCTCCAGAGGTTTTAGATTTACTTCACAGGTAAGTGCATTTGTTGGGAGATTTACGGAAAAGTAAAATGGTTTATTCTTCTGACTTGTCTAATCTTTGTTTCAGAATTATTCAAATGACGCGTCATGAATTCAACTCATGTGCCTTAAATCTATATCGTACTGGGCACGATAATATTGGTTGGCATTCCGATTCAATGCCTGCGCTAGGAGCGAATCCTCCGATAGCTTCAGTTTCCCTTGGTGAGTCTCAAGCCTCAATCGCAAAACGTCAATTGAAACATAGAATTTCTTTTGATCTTCCAATTTTTATTACTTTAGGTGCACTTAGGACATTTGAGTTGCGAAGGAGAGGACGGGTTCACAACTTTATCCGGTTTCCACTTTTTCCAGGAAGTTTACTGCTGATGGAGGGCGCTACTCAGGAGGATTGGTCTCATCAGGCATGCTTTCATAAAACAACCTACGGTCGCATTCTGTTTTGTAGACCTCCCTAATTATTTCCCTATTCTGTGCTTTAGATTCCAAAGGAACCTCTGGTTAAAGATGAGCGTGTGAATTTAACATTTCGAGTTATGCATGCGATTGATGACGTAGACAAGATTCCCGGCTACAAAGTTCTACAACCGAAGCCTTCATCCTCGCCCTCAACTACACCCGAATCTCCAAGCACTGAAACCACAAGTACAAGTACTACATGTACAACGACGACGACCATCACCACGATACCGACGACTGATGGAACGAATACTCAAACTGAAAGTGAAAAAACTGCTCCCAAGGATCTTACCACTTCGGCTGGCAACAAACCTGAATCTGTCCCTAAAATTATATTTCATAAAAAATAATGTTCTTGTTTCTGTTTAGGTCTTGATTTTAAGTCAACGGCGTTATGTAAGAGAATAATCAAAATTCTTTACGTACAAACAAAGGAATTATATATTTATCACCAACATCCGAATTTTTACTTTAATAAACTAGTCTAAAGATTCAAAAATTGTGGGCTGAATTTATTTTTAAATTTCTTGAACATAGCTATAGAGCATATGACTTAACTGAAACGTTTGGATCGAATACAATTACAGACAACATATTATGATGATAGATTTTGTCTTTGATTAAGTGTCCGCCCGTTCTGTCGAGCTCCGTGAAGCACTATCTCAAATTCCTGTTCCTGGAATTGGAATTAAATTTTTCATTTTTTCCCAGTATATTTTTTAGCGTAATAGTTTCCCAGTCATTCTCCAGGCAAAAAAATTCTTCCCGGAAGAGTTTCAGAAATAAAAACATTAAAGAACGAAACCTCACCAGGAAATATTGTGAAAGAGTTTTAGAGACCCAATACCCTGCTTCAAACTATTCTCTTTGAGGACGACTGACTCGCCAAAGTCAGCTTTCGAAACAGAGAGCCGAAAGTCATAACCAGGAAACATAATTTCTGCAAACAGGAAACTAAATACGGGAAAATATAATTCATACAACAAGTTCAGTCATGGAAATCGTTTTCGGAGAAATCATTTCCTCGTGTGGTTAGTTTCCTAAAACGAATAAACAAAATGGTATCGTCTATGACATTTTCTTATGTTTCCCAAATCTCTCAATTTACAGACCCTAATTCATTAAATTAATTGTTTTAGTTAAGTTAGTTACAGTCGGAATTGATGACACTCATGGATAGTTCAACGTTTTATTTTTGATGTTTATGTTGTGTGAGCTACGGAATTGATGACTACAATAAAATTACATTCAATCCAATCCGATTGTTGTATGTCTTGTACCTGCCAGGCGAGGCTTGGACTTAAGCAGACATTTCAGGAAATGAATGAATCATTGCCATTGATGATAACCTGTAGTTCAGTTTTTGGTTTGAGTTGGTAGCTTCATTGCACAAACTTAATTCACGAGGTCATAGTTCGTAGAATTTCAATTTAAATTTTTTAGAAGTTTAAGATGGTAGAAAATCCATGAGATAAGAGCAAAATTTCGAATTCTATTTATTTACTGTCATTGTTAGAGCTAAAGTTTGAAGTCTTGTAATCCCTTCTTTGGAAAAACGGTAGTTTATCATAAGCCAAGACAAGTCCTGTTCATAGAGTTCACGAATTCGAAAACAACGTCAATCTCAAACTCGAATTGTGAAATTGAGAAGTTGTACGATCAGATGCGATCATCCGTATCACATTCGATAATGACATTGTATTGCACATTGTATTTGTATTGCAATGTTTGCCCATTCATGTCGTATTTATTGTAATTATCTTCCGTAACCTGATCACTTCATTAGTTCCAACATTGATTAAAAGGTCTCGACAGAGAACCAGTCTGTGCTCTAGAAAGAAGTGCAACATATGGATGAATTAATACGGATCGCGTGCACGGGATCAATTTTAGAAATACCACAAACTAAAGGGTTCACATTAGAAGTCCAAGTTCTAACAATAGTATTAGCTCACCGTTTTTGGTCAGTTGTCACTTCACACAAGAGCACCTTTTAATCTTGTGGCATTTCCCAGTACGTTAACCTAATTTGACCTAATGCCTTGAGAGGAAGGGTGTTGTCCTGACTAAGCACCCTTTCAGGAGGTTTAAGCAACCATGAGGCATGACTAGATTAACCATCAACTTCTAGACACATTATTTCACGAATACGAAGCGCTCTTTGACCAAACATAAAATTCTCAATCCAGTACTTGCAGTTCAGATAGTAAGTGGCATAATGACAAGTCAATCAGCATAATGCATTAATGAAGTAGAGTGCAGTCTGGAAAAAAATGTCGAATTCCCATAGTATAATTAAAAAGAACGCACTAGCTGCAGTGAATTGAATCAACCTAAAAAGGGTCATTCTAAATTACGAAATAACATTTTTAATTAATTACTGTATTACTCAATCCGACCCCTCATTGATATTTCCCGTTTGTCTATATCCAGAGTCTGAAATGACACAAAATTTTAGGATTGACTGGATATATATTGGTACATAATTGTGGAACTTCCATTGGAATACCTCTTGGAGGGCGCAGTTGAGAGTTTACAAGAATTTCTAACAGTGCACCAAAGTTTTGAGATGCATGTACAAAATGTAACCTCTCGTTAGTTCTAAGTCGATGTGGTGTTCACAAGGAAAATGGATTCCTTGTGTACTTTGCTTTTGCTTGGCTGTATTGAACTATTGAACCCGTTGGCGTACTGTCACTTTCATAGAATAAAAAGTAAACTGGAAGCTCCAATTGTTTTGTGGAACAACAACATAAACATGATATGGAAATAAGATATTAAACGTGTACAGTAAAGGCTGAATTGTATTTTGATTGCAATTCAGCATCAAAAAATGGGCCTTATGGTCATCACAACAATCGCATTCATTCACAAGAACCACTTAGCGAAACGACGAACACGCTACACAAATATAAATGGGAAATGAACTCTAAAATTAAATTGTCAAACGCTGAGGGAGAGAAAAATGTATATCATTACATGACTAACTATTTGTGTTAAACTTGGTCCTGGAAATCTAGTTGCGTAATTTCACTTTTAAAGCTTATTCTCACGAATGTGCATTACTCCGCTCGACTCTATATTCTACAGTTATAGTAACTTTATTCTTAATTGTTCCCATTTAAAAAACATGCATGTTCCTCTACAATCGTATGAGTTGTTCAACGCGGATGATTATAACATTACATCAATTCACGCACAAACCATACATATACGTACATTTTTAAATCTCAGTAATGATTCAACCCAACTGCAACGATGACAAACTTTGAATGACCTGTATAATGTATATTCATGATTTGATGATTTGAATAACATTGTGGATTTTTATTAGACCCTACCCGAGGTATGAAAAAAGAAATAAAGACGTACATTTTCAGAATTATTTCATCCCTGTGCTATTCGTGATACAAGTTCACAGCACGTTAAATACATTAAAAACAGAAAAAGAAATTGAAAAGCTTCTCAACGTAAAAGCATTTCAAAGAATGATTAGATTAATAAATCTAATTATGAAGACATATGACTTAGCATAAATGATAAATCAAATCAAATCAAATCACCGTGTCGTTATACCAGATGGTAGATATAGCCACTTTGGTATTACATTCAAACATTTTGTCCAGTTGACCGGATTTCCAAGACAAAATTGTGGTCGCATGGCTGGTTGGACTTCAAGCAGAATTATCATGATTTGGTATGCCGTCCAGAATCAGGATCAGGCTAACTAAGCGTCACAGGAGCAATTATACCCAATTCGCCTAGCGCAGGTTATTTTGTCTCTGGGACTTGAAATTTGGTAGAATTAGCCGGGAGTGAAATTCTGATGAAAATCCATAGGTACGACCAAGGTTGTCGTTTACATACTTCTGTCATTTGGAGTTTAAGGGCGTCTAATTTATTAAACAATAATCATACACCCTCTTCTTCGTATGTGTACACCTCCGAGACAAAGAAATGAGTCATTGCTAATTTTCCACAAGTACATCGTAGGTCGTACGTTTGAATGAGTTTTAATTGTTCGTGTCAGGTGAACTATGAAATGTTTCAGGTTACGGGTTTTGGTAAATATGAAATGTCTCTGCCGACGCCAAAGACAAATAACGCAGATCAGACACAATCTGCAATGTAATACGTCATTTACTACGACAATTACATATGATTTCATGTTAAGGTCGTCGTCACTGACGAATTAAGTCAAAATTGCAATTACAATGCAACGTGCAATGGAAAACAATACAACCAATAGTAGTAGTGCACAGTTTTCTGGTATTTGAATTTGATTGAAATGCATTAGTCAGGAAACCATGCGTGACTCTTCAAGACTTTTAAAACACCCCTGCATTATAATTCAAATTGTCTCCATTGTTAAAATTCTGAAACTGCAATAAACGCACAGTTGCACGGACCGTGTCAACCAACTTTGAAACAAACCAAATAATTGTAATCAGGTTTTAACACACAAAAAAAACTAATTTTTCATCCAGCATTTTGAACAGAACAGGAAACAATAGATAATTAAAGACCCATTTTTATACCAGTAAACTAGTAAGCACCTGGGCGTAGAAAACCGCTCAGGCATGGCATTTCTAGTAGCACTAGCAGTAAGCTCACATGTTACTATATTTTATAGGAAATTAAGACCTTTTTGTATGTATAATTGTAACTTGTAAGTAATAGAGAACATTTTGCTGTTTCCTGTTTGGATGATCTTTATAGAACAAGTGCATTACGGTGACGCATATTTGTTTAGTCGCAAGACGCAGACGTTAGGAATTGCTCCGGACGTGTGTGATACGGATTTAGTGGTTCTGCTTTGTTTAGTTTTCTGAAAACCCATTTAAAAGTCAGGTCTGACTGAACTCGTGCGTCAGAGACTTGTCATTAACTTGTCATTGAATTAACTCCTTATTTTTGTAGGATTTGGTTGCATTTCATTGGAAAAACCGAGAATCGACAATGCGAATTGCGAATGCGGTGAGATGCAACGAAACGAATTTCTACCTTCTGCAGGAACTAATTAAAAGCAAACTTCTCATCTCATTCTCATATGAGTTCAGCATCTCATACAAGGGGCGTCATTCGGATGTTAAAACTCGGTTCAGGACAAAACGTTAACGGTAAGGCACTTTAGCTCGTATTGCAGTATTTTGTTACTTCTAATATTTCAATGTTTATTAATTACGAATAAAGAAACTTGATTTATTAGCTCGCAAGGCTTGCATTTTGTAAAACTTTACCATAGTACTACTTTTTTTGTGAGTAAGTCCTGAACTATCTTGACAGACTTTAACTTGATGCCCGAAGAATGGTTCCTAGTGGGATTCGTTATTTTTAAATGTTGTTTTCTGTTTGGTTGGTTTGAGGAAGTTAATCAAATCAAAACACGTTTTCACACTACCAGTTATCGTAGTAATTGCCCGACATGAAATTGAAAATATGGTAGGTGTGTGTACGTAGTATAGTACGGAATTTCCGTTCCGACTCGAAAAATTCGTAAGCAAGTTAATTGAAATATTATACACAAGTAGTGCATGCATGGGAGCCGAAAACAAGTAATCAGGGACGCGTTCAGATACTAGATTAGTGTTTGTTTGAACTGCGGTAGTTTAGTCATAAAGTTAAATCAAATAACCCTTCCGCCCTATATGCAAGACAATTTTCTCGACCAGACTCATTGTCACAAGGGGCACTACTCGCATGCTAAATTAATAGAATTAGCCTGTAACCTTCAGTTTTATTAGTTAAGATTAGTCATGAAGCCGTCGCGTCATGACTAATTATGATTCTGTCAAGACGTAATTACTTCTCTACCATACTTATTCTTGTAAATTATAACTGTAGTCATGCAATTATTTCAGTTTTTTTTCTTTCAAGTATTGAAATGTGCTCAGGTAGTCAATTCTACAGTATTTAAATTAATATCAGAGCCTCGATGAGTTTTAGAGATTCCTTTAAAAAGAAGTTCTCCGGTCAGCCGATGTGCTTTGAAAAGCCTTGGGAATTGTTCATATATGAATTTTGGCCTTAACTATTGCACCGATGAAAGTCAGTCGGTCTAAAAATATTTCTTTCTTTTGGAAAATTGTGCGCAATGGCTAATAAGTTAAATTTGAATGGAAATGTGGCCATTACCATGCCTCTGACTTTAAACAAAATGAAACACCATTTTATTTCATGCCTGAGAAAGTCACGAATCCCGATTTTAATTAAAATAATTAATAAATCTGTAAAGAGAACTTTAATCGTATCCATATTCAAATCGGTTCTGTATGAACGGTCGACCTTGAGTCAGAATATCCAAGCATCGTTTCAAAATTGTTTGCCACAGTCTACGTGCGAAAAATATTCCTAAGGTGCAGGTGTATAGTCTGAAAACAAAGAAATGTTGTCCATTCTTAGTTATAAGTTGAGATGAGGTATTTTTCCGTTCAGAAACCAGCTTCTAGTTTTCATAGTTGAAATCTCTGTGTACGACATATGAATTCGCCTTAATTGTTTCTGGGAGGTAAACGCAATTAGTTAGACAGATTTCTACTTAACAGTGATAGTGCGAAAGCTTTTAATGCCTCGCATCTTCTTATCCTTCGACTCGTTGTTTGTGACTTGGATAGACGATAAAAAATTTATGGCCAAATTATAAACCCCATTTTCAGTCAGCATATCCGTGATCTTATCAGCGCTAATTGTACTACGACTAATATCCCGCCTTTATGAACTCTACGGATTGGGATATTAATTTAAAATATTCTTTCCTCGAGAAAAGACAACCAGAAATTAGTTCCCAAGAAATCGTTCCATGTCTTAATTTCTTTTAACCTTCACTAAACCAATGGAACAATATCTCACTGGAAGGGGGATTATTCGGATTTGCGACTTTCTCAATTCCGAGTAGCTTTCTATTTATGTTGCCGTACGCACTTTTCCAGCCAATAAAATATAAAAATTGAGAAATTAACATTTTCAAAGGTTGTGGTTCAGATTTAACATCTAAAAACAAGGAATTACTACAGGCATGACTTTACTTTCCCTGTAGTTTTATCTAGTGAATATGGTATACGACTCTGGGTCATATCCGGGTCTTTTATCCCATTCGTTTACCTTCACCCGATTTCTCCCAGCATATACATAGTAGGAAACCGAATGCCTGCCAAATATGATTTAGAAGCGCAATGGCTTTCCCAAGAGGAGGTGCTGTACCGTTATTTGACCAGCTCGCTTATAGTAGTTTAAGTGGTTATAATGAGTACAGAGGTACAGGTCATATGGAGATATTATGACTGACAAATCTTTAATCTGTGTTACTTATGACCAGGATCGTATATTTACGACATTTCAGTCTTGCCATGTCACATTCACGCTTCTTTATAGGAACGATGACATAGATAAGGATTTCAAAGATCTAATGGTGTGGGGATAATAAAAGTTTGTCCACATTATTTATGTCGTTGAGCAAGTAATTTATTAATGTGGTTGTAAGACTTGTAGGGCATCAGGCGTACAAGGGACAGTATTCGGTTGTAAAGTTAACATGCATTTGCAGATCCGGCTGAATCTGTTTCACAATTATCATTCATCCCAGAATGCAAATACAAAATCACATCGTTAGCTTCTTACGACATGCAAATGAAGTATTTATGTTTGTTTATTTGAATTCAGGTTTACAGGCACATTCAACAGTAAGGTATTGTCAAATATCATGGTGTATTTTGTTGTCGAGAATGGGCTAAATTTATTTTTAGTGCAGGATGGGTGCTTAGGGAATAGAAATAACACAAATGAAGAATGTCCTCTTTCAAATCAACTACAACACCATGTCTGCTCGAGGGGTCTAACCACCAGCAGCTCGCAAAGCGTGAAAGACGTCTGTACCACCACTACTATGCTACGGAGACTGCAGACTGTACGGACTGCCTCTACCTGCATTGAAATGTTACAAATGAATGGCTTGTAATGTAAATATCATAGTCATAAAATTTTGTTAAATGACGAAAAAACTTTCATGCACGTAATCAGGGCCCCAAAATAGACTCATATTGGAATCAATCTGAATTTTACATCCGAATATTGTACCTTATCATGTGTATCCAGTCTAACCCCAAACACAAGTTCAAAGTCCATGCGAGTACGGATAGGAAAAATTCTTTTGAAAACTGAGAATGAAGGGCGTGAAGTAAGTTAATATGAAAGAGACCGTCAAGAGTGAAAGTTCAAGTCAGTCTCATGTCGTCGTCCTGTCAAAAAGAAAACTCATAAACCTCCATTAGATATAAACTCCACTTTTGGGGGGGAAAATGCAAGAAACGTGTGTGCACCCACACCTTTAAATGGAATTTGTACTATAATAATATGCATGTTACACACTACGCAAAACAAATGTAGTTGGTAGAGGGTAGTTGTTATTCTTTTTGGTAGAAATCTGAATGAGTAGAAGAGGCGTGAAGTTGGAGAAAGAGTTGAAGGATTCTTGATTATCTTGATAGTGTCGACGTCGAATAAGGATAGGGAATACGACGGTTATAATACACAGACAGTACGACTTATCTGGGTCAACAAATTCAGATCAACTGCACTGAATTGTTCCCAGAGCAGAAGAAAACGACGAAGAATTAAAGAAAGACATTTCCTTTTTGCCGAACTTGGTTCTTGGATTAGCGATGCGGTTGCGGTAACGTTGTTGCCCATGCAAGGAATTCCTCAGAAAGGGAATACTTTGGAGTTATGGAGGTAATGGCTTAATTACTTATTCCCATATTACCATATACAAACAAGTTTCAATTTTCACTTGCTAGATGCAATTGAATTTTCACTTCTTCAAGAGCACAAAAACATTTAGATTGATTTATGTTGGGTTCATTTTTGCGAAATGGAAACGATTTAACAGTAAAACGTGTTCCGGACAACAGGGTTTGAGTAAGAATAATTTAGCTATGTAAGTTGGTTCTTTAACATCTCGAGGTGTGGGATATGAGGACACAGCACCAGTGATCTCAACAATGTGGTCTGATAGTTCATGTGGTTTGCGGATTAGACGACCACCGGACCACCTTCACTGGAGGAAATCTTTCGGTCGTAGTAGACAGGCAGATGGGAAAGTACCATTAGCGGGATATCACATTCCATAATAATGCCGGTTGCAAAGGTTGAATGAATATTAGTTTTTTTAATCGATGCGGTGTTATTTGCAGCTCTTGCGCTTGTTAAATAGCACAAAGGTGATCGGCAAGTACTCAGGGCTTGTAGCTTTGTAAGGCTCAATCGACCACATCATTCAAAGGTATTGTGATTTCTCACATAAAAACCCCGATTATTGGGTAGCGAAAAGATTCATTGACCAGTTTTTGTCAGTCACTCGAATTAATTATAATGTGATTTTGTTGATTGACTTTTGGATAGTCGTTAATTGGCAAGTGTCCAACCTTGAGTATAGGAGGAATTCAGCGGGCATTAAAAATGAGGACTCTGAACTACTGAACAGAAACTAGAACGACTCTCTATTTCCCTTTTTCCGTGTGGCGTGGCAAACAAACGAGTTATCAGGCCTATTGATCTTGCATCTTTCCATTATTTGTATTGTAAACTGGTGTGACTTTAATTGAGTGATTTCGGATTTTGGGTCAAGTCTTATA